>JAJTUV010001837.1:0-245438 GCA_021653895.1 Mastomys natalensis
TTGGGTCTTTCAAAACATCACTCTAGTTACCAGTGCCTGGGTCTGAAAGGAGATAGACGACCCTGCAGTCTCCCTGTTTGTGAGTTCTCATTTTGTCTAGCAGTAGGGACCTGACAAGCCTGCAGGTTCCAACAGAGCTCAGGAAACCCGTGAACCCTAGAGAAGGCTGCAGCCCTGGGTATTGAATGGAGGTTGAGGACCAGTCAGGCTGGGAGAAAGCTCTGCTGAGAGAAACCAAAGTCATTCCCTTTCACCCTTCTGCTTGGGCCCAGGGGAGAGTATAAGTCCCCAGGTCCAGCCAAGGACAGAGGCAGAGGCATAGCCATGATGCCGATAAAGCGCCCCCTGTAGGCTGAGGGCCTGTTTCAGTGGAAGACTGTGGGGCTTTAGGAGATAGCATTTTGCAGGAGACAGTGGGCACCTGGGGAAGGACCTTGAGGTTTTACATCTACCTTCACTTCCTGTCTCTTTTCTACTTCCTGAGTGCAGATGTGATGTGACTAACTGGCTCAAGCCACTGGTGCCATGCCTTCCTGGCATGTGGTTGAGTAGGGTGGAGGCTGTGGACATGTGAATTATAGAGGGTGGCAGGAAGATGCCAGAACTCTAGCTATTGTCTTTCTGGGTAATTTTACCTGGACCCACAACTAGCTGTTGCATTCAGTTGTGTACCATTCCTGACCTGGGAGTTTTCATCCTCCTTTCTCTTCCTCTCTCCCTTCTTCCTCCCCCCTCTCTTTCTCTCTCTTTCTTTCCTTCCCTTCCCTCCCTCCCTCCCTCTCTCTCTCTCTCTTCTCCTCTCTCCTCTCTCTCTCTCTCTCTCTCTCTCTTTGTTTCTTTCTTTCTTTCTTTCTTTCCCTTTCATTTCATGTAGCCTAGGCTAGTCTCATTTTGCTATGTAGCTGAGGATGGCTTTGAACTCCTGATCTTCCTGTCTTTCCTCTCAAGTGCTAGAATTACAACTATGAACCACTACATCCAGTCTCCATTCACTTTTGGCAGCACATTTTCTAAGCAACCCTCAGATCACCTTCCTAAGACAAGACCTGGTCTCTTGATTGTGTTTCTTGAATCTTTCTCACAGGCTCCCCTTGTAATAGTGAGACTCTTGACCTAACCTCAGATTAGAGTCATTTTCTTGGGAAGGCCATTTCTCCTTGCCTTGCCAATTTGGGATAGAATTTTTGCTCTGGGTTGAGGAGTAGGTATTTATAGAAAGTTCTGGTGAACCCAGAGTGTACCAGAGTTGAACCTTCTGTCTTACAAGGTCAAGTGTGAACTCCTGTGTGCCCCTGCAACTTTCTCCCCCACCTCCTGGTCTATCTTCCCCTACTCTCTCTTTAAAGCTCCAGCCACACTAAACTTGAGCTGTTCCTGAATGTCAGGCTCCCGGGCTTCATGTCAGACGCTGGCAGCCCTCCTGTGGGCTGGCTTCCTGGATGCCTTTATTTTGGGTTCTTCAGGTGTAGTCCTCTACCTGCAGGACGTCCTTGGCCATCACAAGCTTCTCCATGGGTGCCTCACCTGGCACACTCCTCCATTGCAATGCCCACCACGGCGTCAAACAGCTGTGGCTGCTGCTTCCTAATGACTTGGAAGCCTTGCGGCTTCTCGGCATCACTCGCGCACTTAGGTGATTCCCCAGGGCTACTCAGCCTCCACTTCATCTGCACAAGAGGCCAACAATGCTTTTACTTATTTATTTATATTATTTATGCGTGTACTTGTAAGCAGGTCTCTCACTCAATGTCCTATTGCTTTGAAAAGGCACCACGACCATGGCAATTTTTTTTTATAAAGGAAAGCATTTAATTGGGGCTGGCTTACAGTTTCAGAGGTTCAGTCCATTGTCATCATGGCAGAAAGCATGGCGGTGTGCAGGCAGACATAGTGCTGGAGGAGCTGAGAGTTCTACAGACGGCAGGAAAAGACTTGGGGTTTTGAAACTTTAAAGCCCACCCCCCTCCCCAGTGACATACTTCTGCAAACAAGGCCACACCTACTCCTACGAGGCCACACCTACTCCTACAAGGCCACACCTACTCCTACAAGGCCACACCTACTCCTACAAGGCACACCCACTCCTACAAGGGCACACCCACTCCTACAAGACCACACCCACTCCTACAAACCACACCCACTCCTACAAGGCCACACCTTTTAATCCCTCTCAAGTAGTGCCATTTCCTGATGACCAAGTATTCAAATAAATGAGCCTGTGGAGGCCACTCTTATCCAAACCATTACAGCAGGCATGTGGGAAAGCTACTCCTGGGGGCTGTCCACCTCATTTTTTTTTTTGAGACAAGATCTTTTACTTTGCCTGGAACTCAGTGACTCACTGAGCACTGGGTTGGCCGGACAGCGAGCCTCTTCGACTTTTACCTCCCCAGCATAGGAATTATAAGCAGGTTTTTTTTTCAGTTCCTGCCGATTATGTGGCAAGCACTTTACCAATCCAGTCATTCCCCTAGCCCCCTGCATGCATTTCTTATAGACTCACAGAAATGGCCCAAGTAGAGAACACATTACAGAGAGATGATACAGTCCAGGGTCAGGTACTCCCAAGCCTTAAATAAAGGGTAGTTTCTGATATTATCTGGACCTCTGCCACTGCACTAGGGCTGTTCAATAGAAATGTTACAAGTGTCGCAGATGGAAGCAACATACATCATTTAAATGTATTGTTTATTAGTGTGTGCTTGCGTATTTGTGTGTGCGTGGGCATGTATGTGTGTATGCCTGTGTGTGTGTGCATGTATGTGTGTGTGCCTATGTGTGTGCCTGTGTGTGCATGTGCATGTGTGTGGGCATGTGCACATACACATGTGGCAGACCTGCGACAACATTCAGGAGTCAACTGCCCACTTCCACTGTTGCATCTGGAGACTAACTTCTGGTCACCAGGCTTGGCAGTAAGTGCTTTTACTCACTGAGCTGTCTTTTCAGTCTCACAGGTATAATCTTAAAAAAAAGAAAGCATATAAAACTTAAATAGTATATCTTACTAAATTCAATTGGTATGCCCCCAAAATGTATCCTGTTAGCAGTTAATCTGAATATTTTTTAACGAGATGCTTTTAGTTTTTAAAACCTCGTCTTTGCAGTCCTCTGTGATTTTGCAGTGACTGCTTTCCCATCTTGCTTTAGGCTCTTGACTTTTTAAAGTGTTCTGTGGGTGGCCACAGCCAGTAGCTACTGCATGGGACGAAGCATTGTTAGATTCTAGAAGGACTGTGGGTGTCCTGACAACAGGCACCATGTGCGCTGTTCATCTGTCTCCCTCAGTGCACAGCAGGGCTTAATAAATATTTATGACTTGCTTTTGCATTAACTCGGGGTCGCAGCATCGCTAAGGCAGGTGCTTTGTATACAGTCACTGGCTATAATAACAGGAAATGGAGACCAGGCAGTGAATTGGACTGCCTTACTCTGTCAGAGATGGAATGGAATGGGGGAGGAGGGCACAGGGAACCTCTCCAGCAAAGAGCTGAAAAGGCCCGGTGCCCAGTCTCTGCAGCTGGCTATCTTCCTGTGATTTCTGTGTAAGCTCTCATGGCCGTGACCAACATCTATGACAGAGCACAAAGTTCAGAGTTTTATGGGACTCAGTCCATCGTGATGGGAAGACTGTGGTGGCAAGGGTGTGAGGTAGCTGGTTACAGTGCTTTTTGGAGTCAGGAAGCAGAGAGATACATGGAGGCACACAGCCTGCTCTTGCAGCCTCCAGCTGTCCTGAAGGTCTGCCCACAGCCAGGATGGGTCTTACCTCTTTAAGTTAACCCCTTCTGAAACACCCTCATAGACACTCACGATTCAAAAATCCAGTTATTCTGACAATTAGCATTAAACATTATAGCCTTCCTTTGAATGAATCTCAAGCTAAATAAGAGGCTGCCCTGTCTGACCTACTGACAGGATAGGGGTATCATCTCAGAACTTCTGTGGGAGAAAGTGGACTAGAGGGGACTCGGGGAGGGGGTTATGCTAACAGGTTTGTGTTTTCACTCTGAAATGACCACTCCAAGGGAGTTGGAGGCCTCGGAGCTCTAGTTATAAGTGGCTTTGAGTCAACTAATGAAGATTCCAGGAGCCTAAGTCTGGTCCTTTGGAAACCCCTCAAGTGCTTTCAACTGCTGAGCCATTTCCAGCCCCCTGTCTCTTTGGAGATAGTGTCTGTCACTGAATTAGGAGTTTGACCATTCAGTTGGACCAGCAGCTAGCCCAGAGGGTGTAGACTTCATCTTTCTTTGCTGGGGTTACAACATTCAACACTGTACTGGGCTTTTCCGTGGGTGCTGGGAATCCAAACTCAAGTCTTCAGGTTCTTTTGGTGAGTACTTTTAGCTGCCATGCCATGTTCCCAGCCCATAATTTGTTTCAACAATCTATCTCATTGCCTTGATGGGAAAGAGCAATTGTTCATTCATCCCAGGCCTGGTGTCTTCCCTATCGTACTCGCTGGCTCTTGAGACTATGAAGAACCAACTTGAAGTCTCCAGAGTGATGGGCCTGAGGAAACGTGTAAGGAGGCCCGTGTAAAGTATTTTCTTTCCGGAACGTGGCTCTTCTCAGAGAGAAAAACTGATCCAAAGCCCTCATGCATAATGGAGGTGAGGGTCTGTAATGGTGAGCGCTAATCGATATCGATTGTGAAATCCAATCGATGCCGGTGTGCCTCATCTGGGAAACAAATGTATTAACCAGAGGAGGGTGGTCTAGACACCAGCTAGAGAAAAGGGACCCCCAAGGAGTAGCAATTTGTTAGCGTTTTTCCAAGGGAGCCTGTCTGGCTGACAGGAACATCCGCTTAGCCTGACAGGTGGGCCCAGGAGGACAGGAAGTGCTAGGCTGTCGTAGCTTTAAGATCATCCTGCAAGACTCTGGCACCCAGACCAGACAGGCTGTGTGAGAGCAACCTCTTTCCCCAGCACTTACCTTGCATCAGTGGATAAGAGGCTCTGGGTTTCCTACGAGCTCAGTTGTCTCTGAATTAATGTACTTTCTGGCTGGTCCATCCATTGCTGGAGAACTTGTGTAGTCAGGGCTGGTCTCTGACCTGTAGAGAGCTGCCTCTCATCACAGAGGGAAACTGGTACTGCCACCTCCCTTCCACCCTAACTATTTTCCTCTTTCCAACCTTTCTTGTCTTTTGCTTTCTTCTATTCATTTTCTACTCCTCCATTAACCTTCAATCCAATACATGTGTGTGTGTGTGTGTGTGTGTGTGTGTGTGTGTGTGCATGTATACTGAGGACAGCCCCACCTCCCAAGTGCTAGGATTATAGAAATGTGCTTCTATATCTGGTTTATACAGTACTGGGATTGCACCCAGGACTTCCTGCAAGGTGGGCAAGTGATAGAATGACTGAGCCCCACTGCTAGGTTAACAGCATAGTTTTTTTGTTTAAACCTGAGGATTCTGAGGCTGCTTGGTGTTTGAGTCTAGGTTCTGTTGCTGAGCAGCTCTGAGATCTTGGACAAGCTTCTTTAAGCTCTCAGTGACTTATTTGTAAAGAGTGATAGCACTGGTCCCGTAGGCTAATGTCAGATTAAACAGAGTGGGCTGTGGGAGCCTTCCTTGTTAGCTGAGCATCCAAGACCCAGTGACCATCCTGGACCAGGTATATACTGGGGCCGGTGATGGATGTGGCAGAGATACAGGTAGTTGACTGGGATGAGAGGGAGGCTGAGACCTGGCTGGCCATCTCAAAGCACACCTAACAAGTGCTGGCATGCCGCTGGGTCTAGTGTCATCCAGGAACGTGGGTCTCCTCGTTTTTATCTCTCATTGTCAGGAGGGTCACAGCCAAGTGCAGGGTCAAAGTTCAGGGCCAGAGGAGTAGAGCTGAGGGCCCTGAGGTCACAGCAGAGTGCAGGAATCAGAGGAGTACAGCCTAGTGCAGGAGCCAGAGGAGTACAGCAGAAGGCCCTGAGGTCTTAAGATGCAGCCCAAGAGGATGAAACTCAAAAGGAAGAGAAGGGCTGGGGGGGGGGGAATGGTTGGCTACTCCAGGGCCTGTGTCTGCTCTTCCCCAGGCAATGGAGGAAATCTTTAGTAAGACCCTGTCTCAGAAAGCCAAACCAAACCCAACCAGCCAGCCAAGCAAGCAAGCAAGCACACCAACCAACCAATCAACCAACCCAACCATCCAACCAGCCAGCTAGCCATCCATCCAACCATCCAACCAACCAACCAAACCACCCACCCATCCATCCACCCATCCACCCAACCAACCAAAACCCAAGCCCAAGGAATTACATGCGTATAAGCTACAGTGTTAGCACCAGAAAAGAAAGTCATATAGCAAAGACGTTGGGAAAGGGTCTAAATCTGCTGCTAGACTTTCTCCAGCCACTTGGAGGGAGCCTTATAAAATTCAGGGAGTAGCTGACAGTAGGTTTAAGGCAGAGGTGCTTGCCCAGTGTGTACAAGGCTCTGAGTTTGATTCCAGAACCTCCAACTCACATAAGAACTACAACACAGTAAAGTAAGCTTTGCCCCCTTTCTTTGGTAGATTTTTTTTTTTTTTTAAAGATTTCTTTATTTATTTTATATGTGAGTACACTGTAGCTGTTTTCAGATACACCAGAAGAGGGCATCAGATCCCATTACAGATGTTGTGAGCCACCATGTGGTTGCTGGGAATTGAACTCAGGACCTCTGGAAGAGCAGTCAGTGCTCATAACCACTGAGTCTTCTCTCCAGCCCCGTAGTGGATTGCTTTTGATTCTGCTTGTGATCTTACAGAACCAAGGTCTGTTTTGGAGCATTTACCCTCTTCCCCCCTTTTAACAGATACAATGATAATATTATCAACTCATCATTTAAAAACCTACAATTTGGGCTGGGAGATCAGTTGTGTAAGTGCTTGCCTTATAAATTCAATGTCTTGTGTAACAATCAACCACAACAAAACCCAACAAGTGACCCCAGGTGTGATGGCATGCACCTTGAATCCCAAAGCTGGTGGTTAGTGTCTGCAGCTGGCTGATCTGCTGTCCAGTCTGATTGCTGAGCTCCTGCAGAAAAGAAACCCTTTCTTTAAAAAAAAAAAAAAAAAAAGATGAACAGAACCGAGGGAATGACAGAGTTGTTTTCTGACCTCTAAACTCAAGAACACACATGTACGCTTATGTGTGTGTGTGCGAGTGCATACGCACACACAAATATCTAATCTGCCATCTTTTAAAATTGTATCTTATTTTTGCTTTGCACATAAGTATTTTTTGCCTTCTTGTATGTGTACAGGGCCCATGGAAACCAGAAGAGGGCATCAGATCCGTTACAACTGGAGTTTTAGGTGGTTGTGAGCCCTGTGTGTGTTGGGAACTGAACCTGGGTCCTTTGCAAATAGCAAGTAGCCTTAACCACTGAGCTGTCTCTCCAGCCCCTGACCTAATATTGTTTTATAGTAGGCCATAATGTTTGCCTTTGTCACCCTTTTAGGAAGTCCTTACTATTCCCAAGAAAATCTCAGTCCTTGTATTTATTAAACACCAGACTCCCCATCCAGTCCTAAGTAGGTGATCACTAATTTTTCAGCCTCTAAGGACTCGATGGTTTGAAACAGATACTTTACATAATTGGAAACACATGATATATTGTCTTTGCGTGTACATGTGAATGTGTGTGCACACACACATATGTAGTGTGTTTTGAAGTAGCATTGGAGTTTATTAAGAGAAGTAGCATTCTAGGAGAGAGTGCTGCTCAGAAAAGACCACTACACACTGCACACATGGGTGCAGCTTCCTGAGAACTGCTGGGCAGTTTTCTGCCAGATGAGCTGGGCAGATGGCTCAGTAGGTGTAAGCTCTTGATGTCTAAGCCTGACATCCCTGCTTCATGACCCGAGCTCTATCCCTGAAGTCCCTGGAAAGAGCCGGATGCTATAGCACTCATCCGTAGTCCCTGAACTCCTATGTCTAGAGACAAAAGGCAGAGACAGAACTATCTAGAAGCTCACCGACCAGAGGAAAGCACAGAGACAGAGGCAAGAGAGACTCGCCTCTGGTGAAAGGTCCCAAAAGTTGTCATCTGAACCTCATGTGTACATCATCTCCATCTCTCTCACAAAATAAACAGATAAGTAGATCCCCCTTTCTCTATGCTTGGCTAGTATCTCCCTCTATTGTCATTGCCACATCAGTGCCTGCTTGCCCCCACTTCTACTGACGGCAACGTGATTCAGCTTTGCCTGTGACTCAGTCACAAAAGGTGGCCCGCCACACTAGCGTCTCAGAGAAAAGCTTAACCCCTTTGAGGTCTAAGTACACACCTGTCAGTTGGAAATGGAAGTTCATGCCAATATTTTTGAATTCTAACTATGCCCCAGATGTAAGTGTGCCTAACGACTGGGACTTATATAGGTTTTAAAATGATTTACCTTGGAATTCTGGTGTAGCCAGTGGTCCTGAATTTTTATCTAGCAAGCCCCATTCTCTGAATGTGACCTGGGATCACATGGCGGTGAAGGGCTGCTGTGCTACCCAGGTGTGTTAGTGTTTTCATGTTGCTATGACAATGTACCAGACAATAGCAACATGACCAACACAAGAAGGAAAGGCTTGGCCTCTGGGGAGCTGGCTCAGTTAGTGAAGTGCCTGCCGTGTAAGCATGAAGACCTGAGTTTGCCTTTACAGTACCCACATAAAAGGCTGGCCATGAGAGGACTCACAACATAACTGGAGAGCTGGGTTCTCTCTGTGTCTGTCTGTCTGTCTGTCTGTCTTCATTATCTGACTCTGTCTCTGTTTGTCTGACTGTCTGTCTGACTTACTGTTTGTCTGACTGTCTCTGTCTCTATCTCTTTCTCCGTGTGTGTGTGTGTGTGTGTGTGTGTGTGTGTGTGTCTGTGTCTGTGTACATGTGTATGTGTGTACAACAGGATCCTTGGAGCTCATTAGCCAGTCAGTCTAGTCAAATTGATGACCTCCTGATTCAGTGAGAGACCTTGTCCCAAAAGACAAAGGTGGAGGGCAATCCAGAAAAGACACCTAACATCAACCTCTGACCTTCACATGCATGCACATACATGCATATGTACACATACCTGTGCATACATGTGCACACTCAAAAGCTAGCACGCACATACACTTCATACACACACACTGAAGACATTAGTAAAAACAGGAAACAAAGGTTTATTGTGGCTCACGGTTTGAGGTTACAGCCCATCATGGCAGGGAATGCATGAGGGCAGGAGCTGGAGGTGGCTGCTTACACTGCATCCCCAATCAGGAAGCAGAGGAAACTGGATGCTGGTGTTCAGCTCACTTTCTCCCTTTTCTTCAGTTCAGGACCCCAGCCCAAGAGACAGTGTCACCAATATTTAGGGTGGATTGCCCTTCCTCAGATAAGCCTTTCTGAAAATGCCCTTACTTTTCTACAGACAACTCCCAGAGGTGTGTTACCATGGCAACTTTTAATTCAATGAAGTTGGCATGGAAGATTAAGCCTTACCCCAGGTTACAGAGCTGCTTGCCCATGCAGGTGTCAGTGTGCTGGCTCTGCCAGGCCACTATCTGTGAACTTTGGTAAAGCTTAACGGTACAAGCCTTGGCTCAACCACACCCAAGTCCTGCTCTTAAAACTACGTTGTGGTCTTTGAGATTCCCCACATACCCTGGTCTCCTCTTTGTCCCTCCAATCAGACATTTCTGTCTTCTCTTCCTCTCAAAAGCATTTGAACTTGGTTTTGTCTGGGTTTCCTAGAAAATTCCAGCCAGCTTGCCACCAAGTCCGCACTCAAAGCCCTACACATAATTTCTCTGTGTGTGCTTCATCAATGTGTGTCCGGAGCAGAAGTCAGACTCTGTGCCCTTTGGCTCCCTGACTTTTTATAAGTGGTTTTATGGCTGGCAAAGATTTTGGTCATTATCCAAGTTCTAGGAGAACCCCCAAAACAATTCATAACAGGTCACAGGTTTTTTTTTTTTTTTTTCCTGCCATTTCTGCAGTTTCACTCTTCGGAGCTCTTTGGTGGGTGCCATCTGGTCAGCAGGCTTACATCTAATTTGTCAGTCATGTCTAGAAAACTCTCTTGCTCATTAATATTTCATCTGATATCCATGTAATGGCTGCTTCAGTAGATATTTTGAGGGTTCAGGAACACCCCTGTTCCAGCAGTGTTTCTTAGGTTTGGTTACAATCTAGGACTGGCATCAGTTGCTATGACGTAAGCTAAGTTGTAGAAGACATGGTGTCTGATGTCAAAGGACTCATGGTGTGACAAGGAAGGTGACTGGGCAAGAGTGCTCTCAGCTTTGAGTAACACATGCCATCTCAAAAAGGACTAAACAGATAAAGCATTTTTTTCCGTTATAATTAGTAGTCTGGAGGGGTGGGTGTTGATATAGCTTCCCAGCAGTGTTCTTTGCATTGTGTCTGAATTTGATCTCCCAAACTCCACATAAAGGTGGAAGGAGAGAACCAGCCCAAAATGTGTGCCACATGTATGCCTCCTCCCATATCATATACACCCAATTATATACATATACACATACACGTACACATACATATACACTTACATATATAGAACAGACCTCAGCAGACTCTGAATCATCAGGCATCTTGATTTTGGTCCTCTCAGCCTCCTGAACCATGTTTCATCTTGTATATTTAGGAATCACCCAGTCTCAAGTGTTTTTATCACATCCATCCCAATCAGACCAAAGCAGTGTGCCTGGGATGGCAGACTCCCATAGAGGAGAAATGGGCTCAGATCATTACTGTTAGGTGTATCTTTTGGGAGCTGTAGCTTGCCTCATGTGCACAGAGAGTGTGTAGGGGGAAGTGGTTAGGAGACCGGCTTCAGGTGTGTCATACGGGCATCTGCTTACTAGGCTCTTCTTAGTTTCTTATGCACACTTCTGGGGAGAGCTGCTTGGGTCCCACTGCAGCTTCTCTTCGGTCTGTCTGTCTGTCTGTCTGTCTGCTGGCCTGCCTATCTATCTATCTATATCTATCTATCATCTATCTATCTATCTATCTATCTATCTATCTATCTATCTATCTGTCTGTCTGTCTGCTGGCCTGCTATCTATCTATCTATCTATCTATCTATCTATCTATCTATCTATCATTTGTCTGTCTGTCTGTCTGCTGGCCTGCCTATCTATCTATCTATCTATCTATCTATCTATCTATCTATCTATCTATCGTCTGTCTGTCTGTCTAATCTTGGCTACCATCTTGATCTTTCCATGCTGTCGATCTTGGCTGAGTTAGACTCATTTATCCAGACTTCAGCTAGAATGTGGAATTAAAATGCCTGCTCATTATTTTCTAGGCACAAGGTAGTCACTGAAAGCTGTAGTTAGAATCCGAGTGGGAAGTGTCACTGATAGTGACCTTAGACCATGTGTGTCCTTGTCCTGTATCTGCCAGCTTCTACCCCCCAGTGCTTGTCGTCTGCATGGACTCTGGGGATCTGAAGTGAGGGTTTCATGCTTAAACAGCGAGCACTTTACCCACCTGTGGAGAGAGCTCTTGGTGCCGCTTCTAGGAAATTGGCAAGAATATTTGACGTTGGGCTAGAACAGGGAAGTGAGCTCAAGGAAAATACAGCCGAGGAATGTATTCCTCATATCTTTATCTTCTTGATGAGTCCCTAGAAACAGTGACCACAGGACCTTCGCTTATGCCTTGTTTGTAACTTGACTATTTAGTTTATGCCTTAGAACTGATTCTATTCTTTGCATGTACCTAGAATATTATAAAAGCAGTCTGGGAAAAATTAAACCTGCTTCAGCACTTGCTGGGGTCATGTGATAGTGTTGTCTAATTGTCTTTTCTTTCCTTAATTCTCATGCCCTCCCTCAAGACCTGACTGAGTTGGCTTGGTCACACACCCTTGAACCAATGACCATCTTGTCTTGGTTTCCCAAGTGCTGGGATTACAGATGTAAACCATCGTGCCTGGCAAGATTTTCCTTTTAAAACAAATTGAAGACAGAGCCTTGTCAGGCAGGCAGCACTGTTAACACCTGGCTACCTTGTAAGTTCCACCTCTCTATCTTTTGGTTTCTTGTTAAGCATTTCCCAAGGCTTGCTGAGATATCGAACATCCCTCCAGGACTCTTCCAGACTCCAGCTTTCTATTCTTAGCTCATGCTTGTATTTTTCTGAGTTCCCATGTCCAAGCCTGAGGATTATAGATTCTTCTTTTCTTCTCTGGGATAGCTGGAGTTAATTTTGAGTTGTAATGTTGAAAACAGCTAACATTTGTACAGGGCTTTACAATTTTCTAAGCTCTTCACCTGCAATTTTCTTGTTTTATTTCTGTGGCAATTTCAGGAAGCTGTTTAGGTCCAGTTGTCTTTTTTTTTTCTCCCACTAAGAAGGTTGCAGAGGACCCAGATGGTTGCAGAAAGTGCCAAGGTGACTGAAAATTTCCACTATTTCTTTTTTGGCATAATAAAACTGTTTGTGGGGTGTGGGTGTGTGTGAGAGAAGGGGAGGGGGAGGGGAAGGGGAGGAGGAAAGAGATTGATTGTGGTGATTTGAATATGCTTGGCCCAGGGAGTGGCATTATTTGGAGGTGTGGCTTTGTTGGAGTAGATGTGGCCTTTATGAAGAAAGTGTGTCACTGTGGGTGTGGGTTTTCAGACCCTCAACCTAGCTGTCTGGAAGACAATCTTCTCCTAAAATCCTGCAGATGAAGATGTAGAACTCTCAGCTCCTCCTGCACCATGTCTGCCTGGACACTGCCATGCTCCTGCCTTGATAATACTAGACTGAATCTCTGAACCTATAAGCCAACCCCAATTAAATGTTGTCCTTATAAGAGCAAAACCCTAACTAAGACAATGACTATTTAAGGAAGTTTGAGTATTGATATAGATATAGGAAAGACTTAAGGTGTGGTTGGAGAGATGGCACTGGTTGTTCTTGTAAAGGACCTGGGTTTGACTCCTAGCATGACAAGTGGTAGCTGACAACTGTCTAGAACTCCAGTTCTAGGGGAACCGACACCTTCTTGTGGCCTCCATGTCGATGACACAAACCTCGTGCACAGACATATATGCAAGCAAAACACCCATAAACATAAAAAAATTAAAATCAAGGATTTAAAAAGAGAATCAAGAAGGAAGTGTACAGGGCAGAGGAGTGCTTGCAAACAAAGGATCACAGTGCACGCGGATGAAGGTGCTGTAACAAAATCTGACTTTTTACGCTAACCAAACATAGTAAATATTTAAAGTGAAGCAAATATACTGTCTGCTCACTCTCCTATCCAGTAATGAGTACAGTCATCATCAGAGAGGCTTCATCCAGCAACTCATGGGAGCAGATGGAAAGACCCATCGGGCAGAGCTCATGGGATCCCTCAGAAGAGGGACAGGAAGGACTGTAGCAGCCAGAGGGATCTAAGACATCAGGAGAATATGGTCCACAGAATCTCCTACCCAGGAGTCATAGGGACTCACAGAGACTGAAGACAATCAGAGAGCCTGCATCATCTGAGCTAGGTCCTCTGCAGACATGTTATGTTTGTGTAGCTCGGTGTTCTTGTGGGACTCCTAGCAGTGGGAATGAGGGCCGTCTCTGAGCTTTTGGGGTCCTTTTCTCCTGCTGAGGTTTTTTTCAATGCAATCTTGTATTGGGAGTGTTTGTCCACGTCATTCTTGTATAGCCATGCTGGGTCTAGTGATAGGGACACAATCTGAAGTAAGTATTATTTTTTGAGTTTGCTATTGAAAGGAACATCATAGTGTGATTATATGGACCGAGCTGGCTATACCATCACTAGGCCATGCCATCTTTTTAATACTTTCCCTCCATTTATAAACCATAAAATATTGGGTTTATTATAATATTTCCAAGAACATATGTTATATATTTCCTATATATAATGTATATTATATATTTCCTATATAATATATTACATATATTTCCAAGACTATATGTATATATGTACACACATCTACATGTACACATACATATAATTTCTTTGCTCATGTTGACATACCCTCCATTACTTGCTCAATAATTATTCCCTTACCTCTTCATTTCATACCCTTCCTCTTTCCAATCTTCTTCTTCCCTCTCCTCCTTCTTTCCCTCCTCCCTCCCTCCTCCTCTCCCTCTTCTCCCTCCCTTTTCTTCTCCTCTTTCTCTTCTTCTGTCTCCTTTCCCTCCATTTCCTTCTCCTCCTCTTTCTCTTCTTCTGTCTCCTCTCCCTCCTCACTTCCTTCCATTTCCTTGCTTGGACCCAGGGGCTCAGGCATGTTGGGTAGGCATTCTGTCACTGAGATACACCCCCAGTCTTTCATGTTTTTGGTTTTAAAAACTAGATTCTACACATGAGAGAGAACACAGGGAACATTTGTGTTTCTGAGCCTGGCTTATTTTTCTTAACATGCTGATCTGCAGTTCCATCCATTTTCTTGCAGTTGATACTATTTTGTTCTTCTTTATGGATGAAAATAAAGCCCTTTGAGTATATGGATATTTGGCACATATTCTTTCCACCATGGAAGGGCACTTAGCCTGATCCTTGGGTTATTCTAATTGGTAAAGATCTTGTATGTGCAGGTGTCTCTGTAGTAAGCTAACTTATCTATGTGTATTTTCAAGAGTGGTTCTCGAATCCTCATGTGCTCCTTGAGCACTCTACCCCCAAACTATCTCCATCCTCCCTCACATGTGCTCTCTGAGCACTTTACTCCCTGAGCCATCTCCGTCCTCCCTTCCTCACATGTGCTCCCTGAGCACTTTACTCCCTGAGCCATCTCCGTCCTCCCTTCCTCACATGTGCTCCCTGAGCACTTTACTCCCTGAGCCATCTCCGTCCTCCCTTCCTCACATGTGCTCCCTGAGCACTTTACTCCCTGAGCCATCTCCGTCCTCCCTTCCTCACATGAGCTCCAGGAGCACTCGACCCACGGATCCACCTCTGCGGCACTGTCCGTTTCTGGTTGCCTGTGAGATAACTCTTCTTTGTTATTACACAATTGTATTCATTCCTGCCGACTTGCTTTTGTGTTCTTTGTCCTAGAGTCTAGGTATTTTCAGTTCTGCTGATTGATTTTCAAGGTTTTGTAGGGTAGGATATCACCCAATTCCAGGTGCTCCTCCCGGCATCCATACAGCCCACTCCTGCCATGAAATCTCCAGAAGGGATTTCAGGTTTTTTCTTTTTCAGGTGACCAATTAGCTCAATGAACTCAGAGTAAGTGTAAGTGGCTTGTCTTTCGTCTCTCTCCGCGGTAGCCCTCCTAGGGCCTGGAGGCTGCCACATGGATGCAGAGTTGCATTTGTGGTTACAGGGTGTGCTGGGTGATACCCTTTAATGAGTAAATCCCTGTGGTTCCCAGGCATCAAGCAGGATTAGGATGGAGTAGAGGCAGGATGCTCTGGTGAGATAGATTTCAAATCAATATAATCTTTCTAATAGACTTAAGCGCTTCAAGGTATAAGGCACCGCCAGAAGCCACTGTGAGTTCCCAGACACGGGGAGACCCCACACAGAGAGTTTTAGTCTCATCCTGCGGATGAAGAAAGACTATTTCAGACCCTGGGGGCTTTGATTCTAGCAGTGGGCTTGAATTCAAATGTTTCCCAGGGTTTCCTCTGGGTATCTAGTCCTAGGTTGGGCATAGCAAGTGTCCATTATTCCAAGTGTCACTTGCTGTATACTGGTGGCTGCCCAAGGGATGAATGACTGATGGCACAGTGTTGTTTTGGGCTCATCAGAGATGTGTATGATGATGGTGTTGGAATGTCTTCCTTGGGTGCTAATGCAGAGGTGGCCAGTGCCATTACCGTGTTTGTCCCAGAAATCTATTAAACGCTGTGCCTCCTGACCTGCTTACCTACCCTGTCTTCCTTTTATGCCTACCTGGAAATTTGGATCTGACTCACTTTTCCACCCTTAGATTTGATGGATGGAAATCACTGTAGCATCTCCTGTTCTGACTTCCAGAACCTCATCAGAGGGCAGCTTGCACAGAGTAGATCTAGTTGTGGTTGGCTTACAAACAAACAAACAAATAAACAAACAAAACCCAAAATCCCTTTAAGGCTGGAGAGATGGCTCAGTGGAAAGAGCACCAGCTGCTTTTTCTGAGGATCCGAGTTCAATTCCCTGTCTGTAACTCCAGTTCCAGCGGATCTGGTGCCCTTCCACAGACATAATGCAGGCAGAGGCACCAATGCACATAAAAATAAATCTTTATAGTTAAAAAAAAGAGTTTAAAAAGTCCTTTACTTATGTATAATTAACATACCATAAAATTCAATATCTAAATCGTACCGTTTAATGCTATAAAAATGTATTGTCAGGTCGGGAGAGATGGTCCACAATGTGCTTGCTGCTGTTGTAGAGACTTGAGTTCAGTTCCTAGCACCTACACCAGGCAGCTCCGGGTTGTCTGTAACTCAGTTCTACAGGATATGGTGTACACCCATACCGTGGTGAGGGCATACACTCACACAAACACATACACAAATACCTAGATTGAAAAAATGTATTCCTAGCTGTACAACAATGGCCATATTGATCTTAGGACATTGTTCATGTCACCTTAGCAGCCTCTCTGCCCCCTTTCTCCATTGATCCCTAACAACCCCAATCATCCATTTTCCTGCCACCTTACAGATGCTGTTTACAAGGAACATGGACTCAGAAAGTCAGAGGCAGGGGATGAAAGGGAAGAATGGAGTCAAAGGCTCCAAAGCTAAGACCCACCCTGAGGCCCAGCAGCCCAAGCCGGGAGACCTCAACTGAGCAGCCCCTGAGACTCCACATGGAGGAGTCACGACATACTTCAGAATGCACAAACTGGTGGGCACAGGGTACCAGGAGCCAGGAGTGGCTGGAAGTCCTGGGAATAGCGTGTGCCAGCTGTGCTTGGCACTGTGCTAGAAAACAGGCCGACGCCTGCCCTTGACTGCTGCTTCAGGAAGTGCAGAGCCTACTATTCATTCTGTGGGACGCTCTGGCAGGCAAACTGGTTCTCAGCACAGCATAAGGCCCTGTCCTGCCTCACAGCTCTCCCGGTCACCCTGGCTTCAGTGTTCTCTATCCTTGTCATGTTTCTCACCACCATCATGTTTGTCAAAAACACCAATAGTTTTTGAGCACCCGTTGTGTGCCAGACATAGTTCTGGTGTTCCCTCCTCACCTTTAAAGCTTTTCGTGGCTCAGTGGGACAGATAGATCATTCAGTCATTTGTATGTGTGTGCTGTACATGTGCCCATGCATGTGCTTGCATGTGGAGGTCAGAGGACAACCTTGGCTGTTGTAGTGCTGGCGTGATCTACTTCTCTCCCCCCAGACAGATGCAGATGTTGAGGATGCAGATGCTGAGGATGCAGATGTTGGGGGTACAGACAATGATGATGGGGAATCACGCTGGGTCACCCCACTTTATCTGAGCCTCAATTTCCACACACATTTCCACACATGTAGAATGAAACAGCCCAGTTCCTAGATCCCTCTCTCCCAAAAATTCTCTGGAAGGCAGGACAGCCACGGCTAACATTTAGTAGCAGTTGAACATCTTCTGGCCCTTAAATCTTAGCTCCATGGAGTCCTTGCTGACACAGTGACAAAGGACATCCAATACAAGCCTGGAGACATCTCAAATGATTCTGACAGAAGCAAGCAGGGAGGATTCCCCACGGGAAGGAAGGGCCTGATGGAGCTGCAACAGTCCACATTCCTCATGATTCTTTGTCCTAGGGGGAGGCAGGGAGCAAGGCCTCCAGTTCGGTACAACCACATCGACTGCATTGATTTCTGTTGCTTTGACAAGGAAGGCATCCAACTGGAGATGTGTATTGTCCCGGGACTCGCGCACCCTGCAGGCTCTGCCCCGGCTTCCTCAGAGTACAGTAACCCAGGTGGCTCTTAGATTTGGAGGGAAGAGCCCAGCTTTACAGAGTGAAGATTACCTGTGTTTGTGTGGATGTGGATGTGTGTGTTTGATGTGTGCATGCATGTGTGTACATGCATGAGTGTGAGTGTGGTATGTGTGCATGTATGTGCATGCATGAGTGTGAGTGTGGTATGTGTGCATGTACATGCATGCTTGTATGTGTGAGAGTGTAGTGTGTGTGCATGTGTGTGCATGCATGTGTGTGAGTGTGGTCTGTGTGCACATATGTGTGCATGCATGCATGTATGTGTGAGTGTGATGGTGGTGTGTATGCGTATATGTGTGCATGCATGCATGTGTTTGTGTGTGTGTGCATGCATGTATGCGTGAGTGTGATGGTAGTGTGTGTCCATATGTGTGCATGCATGCATATGTCTGTGTGTGTGTGTATGCATGTGTGTGAGTGGGGTGTGTGTGTGTGTGTGTGGGGGAAGGAACCATGAGAACACCCTCTCTCAGGAATATGCTGCTAAGAATCAGGTAGTTGGCATTCACATGGATCACAAGCTCCATAAGTTTTGGAGCCCCAGTTTCTCTTCTATGAATGAGTAGGACAGTAGTGCTCCTGGGAGGACTACATTAGTGACCTGCGTGGTGACTGCTTCATGTAAAGGATGTGTGAATGGTAGCTCTCTGATGTCCCCTCACAGGTGGGAAGCTTGTGAAGAACAAGTTCATTTCCCTTCCCTCCTCCTTCCACTGCCCCCTCCTTTCCTTCTCTGTCATCTTTTCTCTCCTCCTTTCATTCTGTCCTGCCTTTCCCCTATTTTAGTTCTCTTTCTCCTTCCTCCCCCCCCCCCATTTTGTAGTCCAGTGAATGGGTTTCATCGGAGTCATTTACCAGACGATGGAGGACGGACGACATACAGGAGCACAGACACCTTACCAGTGGCTATACCACTGAAGAAAATGTCTCTTCCGTTGTCCAGCAACCATTAATGGCCAGCAGCTCCCCCGAGGAGAGTGAGGCCTTATGAGCCCGTAACCTGCTAGTAACTGTGAATTGCCTAGAAATCCACAGTGAAAAATAAGGTCTCATGAGTCCCTTCCAAAGGGCAGGGTCTCCAGTATCTGGAGTAACACTATGTATGCAGACCCCACAGAGAGTGTCTGCATTGCAACTGTAATACATACTTAGTAAATCCATGCAGATCGGGTGAAGTGCAGTGCTGGCTCGGTTTGAGTCAACTCAACGCATAATAAAGTTATTTTTTTATCCCCTTACCCCATTCCCCTCCCTCCGCCCAGGAACCCCCTATCCCATCGCCCCTCCTCCTGCTTCTCTGCGGATGTGCCCCTACCTACCCCCCACTCCCACCTCCCCACCCTCGAATCCCCCCCCCCCCCACACACACAGCGTCCAGCTTTCAAGGGACCAAAGATCTCCTCTCCCACCTATGCCCAACAGGGCCATCCTCCCTTGCATATACAGCTGGAGCCATGGTCCCTCCCTAAGTGCTCCCAGGCTGGTGGTTTAGACCCTGGGAGCTCTGGTTGGTTGGTATTGTTGCTCTCCTCATGGGGGCGCAAACCCTTTCAGCTCCTTCAGTCTTCTCTCTAACTCCTCCATTGGGAACGCCATGATCAGTTCAATGGTTAGCTGTGAGCATCTGCCTCTGAATACGCTGAGCCATCGCTCCAGCCCCTATAATAAAGTCATTTTGGAAGAGGGAACCTCAGGTGAGAAAATGCCCCCACCACATTGGCTTGTGGGCAGGGCTGTAGTGCATTTTCTTGACTGACAATTGAGGTGGGAGTGGCCAGCTCCCTGTGGGCGGTACTATCCCTAGGCTGGTGGTCCTAGGTGCCATAAAAAAGCAGGCCGAGCAAGCTAGGAGGAGCAAGCCAGTAAGCCATACTCCTCCAAGGGCCACTGAGGCAGCATAGCAGGAGGAGCTGGGGTGCATTTGACTAAATTTGTTTTGGAATGCATACACCTAACACGTGACACCCCTAGGTCCTCTCTCTCTCACACCAAGACTGGACACCCGCCCACATTACCCTCCTTCATTCTCCCTTGGTGGCCACGGCTCTCCCAGTCCTGACCAGACACCCTTGTGAAAAAAATGTGTCCGCCGTGGCGTTGGGAATGCAGGGTGACTGGCACCTGAAGAAGTGACGTCTAATTGCCAGCCCGGGTGAGACCAGCAGCAGCCAAGACAGACGTCACAACCTCAGGCAACCTGTGGTAGCCGAGGTGTAGATCTGTGACACGGAAGCAGGGCCTCTTGTTTTTTAAAGAGATGGTAAAAGCCTGAACTCTCAGACGAGGCCTCTTAATATTTACACAGCAAATAAGAAAGACGCATCCGTGGTTCCGCTCCGTGAGTCAAACAGAAGGCCTGTGCACCCTCGTTCAGCATGCAGCCTTCAGAGTTTGAATCCACAGGGGGATGGAGAGGTGGGGTTCCGATGAGGCAACTGGAGGAATCCGAGAGCAGCTGCTGAGGGAGCCCCCAGCCCCCATCCTGTGTTCTCCCAGCTGCTTTCTTTCACATGGATGAAAGAGCTACAATTCACAAGGGTGACAGTTTCTTTTGTGGAGGCTGAAGGGTCTGTGAGGGAATCGACATTTGGAGAAACTGAGGCACTTGCCTTGAAACCACAGATCACCTTCAGAATGGTGGTGTTGAGGCTCAAATCCAGGCAGCAGTGAGCCTCAGTACCTGTAACTTAAACAGAGTTCCTGACTGGTGTGTTCAGGAGGGGGAGGGCGTGTCCACGGGCTTGCTTATGGCTGGCAGACCTGACCGGAATCATGGCTCTCTCTGCAAGGGGCATTTGCTCCTTTGACAAGGGATTTCCCCCTAAGCCACATTTCCTCCTCTAGGTAACAGGGGTAGTGGTACAACTGACCTCCTGGGGTGGGGTGGGGCCTGTAAGAATTGTATGAGGTCATGTGGAAAGGAGGCTTAATTTAGAATACACCTGTTCGGAGGTGTTCAGTGCTATTGCAGGAAAGACACCATGACTGTGTGTCTGAGTCTGTGACCAGGCTCCTAGGAAGATTAGAAGTCAGGGGTGCAGGTCTAACCCCAGCACTAGAGATGAAGGCAGGAGGGGGATGGTTAAGGCTAATCTCAGCAGCACAGAGCTACCTACTGAGTTACAGGCTAGCCTGGGCTACGTGGTAAGGCTTTGTCTCAAAACCCAAAGCAGGTAGGTCCACTGATGGTACACACAAGAGATGGAGGTGAGCGGGACAGGGCGTCGACACATGTTGAGTTTGAGGCCAGCCTGGGCTGCCTGAGATCCTGTTTTGAAAAATCAAACCTAAAGAAGAAAGGGAATAAGGAAGGAGGCTAAGACAGAGATTTTTCTTGGGAAAGAGAGAGAGAGAGGGAGAGAGGGAGAGGGAGAGAAGGAGGAGGGAGGGAGGCAGACAGACAGACAGATTGAACTTTTCTCCCCTCTAGGAAATGCACACATTACTTAAATTCTAGGGCCTGAGGGAAGAGGATTGATAAGCCAGACACAAAGGAGGAGAACCAGGACCGTCACTCGTGAAGTGCGGATGTCCGACTCACTGGCTGGGGGGGACGGGGGGGGGTGGGGGGGGTGGGGGGGGGGGGTGGGGGGGACGGGGTGGGCGGGGGTGGGAACAGGTGGAGTGCCAGGAGGACGCAGTTCCGCTGAACGTATGGGTGTTGCTCTTTAGTGGAGAGTCCGACCCAAGCATTGAAGGGCTAGCGGGAAGAGGCACGAAGGAATGAAAAGACTGTTTCTAATTGCTGCTGGGAGCAGTACAGGGGAAGACAGGGCACAGCTGGTAGAAAATGCTAGCAGCAGGCTGGATGTAAGGGAGAGTGAAAATGGGAAGACAGTCGGAAGTTCTAGTCAGCTGGGCCGCTGAGAAAGAGAGAGCCGGAGCCAGTGTGGCCACGGAGAGGCGGAAGACGCACTCAGTCCTCCCCTCCGTTTGCAGGCTTCCTGCCTCAGGGAAAGATTCACGACGGTAAATGAATCACTACCAGGGGCAGATAATTGTGTGGGAGTCCAGCACTTCGTGTGTACGTGTATGTATGTGTGACTGTGAGTGTGACTCTGGGTGTGTGCGCGCACGTCTCATTTACTTAAAACAAACATTCTGAAAAGCTCGAGGTGCACCTCCGATGTCTAAATGGCTGTGCTATGTGTTAATGCAGCAAGAACTCAGAGTGCCCTTAATTTGGAAATGTTAATGTCTCCTGCAGGTGCTTTCCAGTTAAACACATTTTCTCTCCTCTCAGTGCAAAGAGTTTTAATTTTTGCCTGCGCCTGTTTTAAACGTTTGTTTTTAGGCCACTGCCTGAGTTATTTGGCTTACTGAAAAAAAATTATTTGTAAAGCCAACTGAGGTGCCAAGGCTTAAACAATGTTTCCTTTTGCTTTGCATGGTGTGTGTATGTGTGCCATATGCGTCTCTGTGAATTGTGTGTGTGTGTGTGTGTATGAACTCCTCTGCACATGCCCACGTGTGGGCTAGAAGTCAAGATGGTTTGTTTCCTCTATTGATCTCTATGTTATGCTTTGAGACAGGGTCTCCCACTGAACTTGGAGCTTGCTGCCTTGGCTAGGCTGTCTGGCCAGGAAGCCTCAGAGATCTGCCTCTCTCAATCCCACCCAACACTGGGCTCAGGGTATATACCCTTCTGTCTGCTTTTGCCACACACATGGGTGCCTGGGATTGAACTTATGTCCTTAAACTTTCAGAGGGAGAGCTTTAACCCCAGCTACCAAGGTGTGTGTGTGTGGGGTTGATCTAGTGCTATTATATATTACAATACCGGCGTCCAAAATCTGCTGGAGCAGATCCTAATGTACACCAAGTGGTGCTATGTAAACTTTTCCCCCCAATTTAAAGCTATTAGTTGAATAAATGTGGCTACAGCCAATTACTGGTGGAGTTTCAGTTACCAGGCTGGGGATTGCAAGTAGGGACCAGGAGGGAAAGAGAAGATGGAGAGAGAAGAAGGAGAGAGCGGGAGATCTCCATTAGATGAGATGGACCAGGAACATGTGGCCGAGTGAAATGTCCCCTGAGGACACACTGATGGAGCAGAAATAACCCAGGCAAGTCTCAAACAGCAAGAACTTGGGCAGCACAGCTGGGAAGTATGCAGTCTAGGATACAGAAAAATAGATTAGGGTAATCCCCCAGTAATTGTGTTAAGCTGATTAAATAAATCCATGGGGCTCTGCCTCGATAATTGGGGGAGGGCTGGCGAGGTCATATTAATAACTAATACAGTTTAGTAAAATTCATTTACAGAGGTGCCATTGCCTTTACGGGCATTAAGGAGTCTCTCTGTGGCCCCTTTTCATTCCCTAATTCAACACATCTGAGTTGAGCACCTACTATATGGGGAAGAAATTTTCTAGGTGGGAAGGCTTGGGAGCTGAAGAAAGAACTCAGGGAAGGAAGGAGGTGCAGATGTGAGTGTGTGTGTGTGTGTGTGTGTGTGTGTGCGTAGGAGCTAGAAAACAGAAAAAGAATCTCAACTGAGCCTGAGTGCTCAGCTCTTTCTTGAAACCAAGGATCCATTACAGCAGCAGTTCATCCAGAATTCTGCCCTGCCCGAGCTCATGGTACCTCACGGTCTCAATATGGCTGCTGCATCGCACCATTATAAAGTACCATCCTGAGCAGGGAGGCCTCTCCTTGAAGGGTTTTCTTTCCCTTCTCTCCTATTGGCTGGAAAATGTTAGTGAATTTTTGGGGGCCCAGTTTAAACGTCTTCCTTCCAATACACCATGAACATGGTCCACCTTCTTCTAAATTCTGGTACTTTTTTTTGATCCCTCCTCATTACAGAACTCCTATACTATCACTGGGCATCCTGAATCTTTGGACATTCAAGCAAGTCCTAGTGAAATTCAAGAAGCAGTGCCACAGACACAATGGAATCTTGCTCAGGCAAACTTTCATAGAGGGACAGTGGTGTTTCCCACCATGTACAAGCCTGTTCTTATGGTCTGGAGGCTTAGAGGCTCACAGAGGAGAGAAGGGTGCAGCTGGAATCTAGAAAGTTCCTGGATATAAATAACTTCTACTTTTAAGGTTGATTTGGTTCAGATGGATGTGCAAACGTGTGCTCGTGTGTGTGTGTGTGTGTGTGTGTGTGTGTGTGTGTTTCTGTGAGTGCAGGTGCATGTGTGGAGGTCAGAGGACAGCCTAAGGTGTCAGTCTTCATCTCCCATCTTGTTTTATTGTTGAAAAAAAAATGTTTTTATGTGTACATGCGTGCCTGAGTGTTTGTTCACCATATGCATGCAGTACCTGAAGAGGCCAGAAGAGGGTGCCAGATCCCGCAGCACTGGAATTATACTTGGTCATAAGCTACCAAGCCCCAAGTCATCTGCAAAAGCATCAAGGTTCTCAACAGCCTAGTCACTTCTCCAGCCCCACCTTCTACCTTGTTTGAAACAGGTGTTTTTATTGTTTGTGGCTGCTTCTTCCAGATAGCCTGCCTGTGAGGTTTTGGGGGTCCTCTTGCCCCCACCTCCCATCTTGCTGCAGGAGCACTGGGGATGACTGAGGTAAGCTGCTGAGACCGGTTTAGCCACCGAGCTATCTCTGCAGCCCTCACTTTGTGTATTTTGATTACAAATTTTAAACACATTTCCTGGAAATTTCCTTATGGTCAACCCGGTTAAAGGGAGTGGGAAAGTTACTAGGAATCCGGTTGGTCGGAGAATGACAATATTTCAGTCAAATATTTCTGGAAACACCGGCACAGACACACCTAGATGATTGTAAATCTATTCAGATCAGCAGTGAAGATGGACCGTGGAAGCTGCGCTTGCTCTCCTAGGCACTTCTTCTGTATTAGCCCCAGTGACTCGCCTGGCACCCGCGTACTTTTCTCTGGTAGCCCACGTGACTCGCCTGGCTGTAGCCCACGTGACTCGCCTGGCACACAGAACATACTCAGCAAAAAGGCTCTGACTGGAATAATCCTCGCGCCCACGTGCATCTCCTCCTCCGTAGTCGTCACCGACGGACTGTGGTGACATGCTTTAATTAGACTGGTATTAAAAATGGAGTCCTGATGAGTAAACATGCTAATACAGAAAGGAGGCGATGATTCAATAGCTTCCAGCCTCCGAAGTTTAATTAATGCTCCTGTGAAACCAGCGCACGTTTCTTGGATTTAATGGTTTAAATGTTATTGGATTCGCACCATGAAGGGAAAACTGAGGAGAACTGGGGATGCTTTGCCCTCTCAGATCCTCTGGAGACCAGAGACGGCCATCCACACTGCAGACGCTTCCTTATCCAACAGTTATTCGCTGGTAATTTTGGTCCGGTGTTTGCCTTTTCTTCAAAGCCTGCCTTTGAATATGAGTAACTCTGGACTCCCTCCTCCTACAGAAGCTTAATTTTCTTATCTTTGTCCTTCAGTGTGTATTCTTACCTGTCCATGATATATTATAACCATCCAGTCCACCCTCCACACTGCACTATATCCATTCATTGTCAAGCCATCCATCCATCTATCCGTCTGTCCATCCATCCATCCATCCATCCATTGATCCATCCATCTGTCCATCCATCTATCCTTCTGTCTGTCCATCCATCCATCCATCCATCTATTGATCCACCCATCCATCCGTCTGTCCATGCATCCATCCATCCATCTATCCATCTATCCATCCATCCGTCCATCCATCCATCCATCCATCTATCCATCCGTCCATCCATCCATTCATCCATGTGTCATATCCATCCAATATTGTAATCATCTGTCTGTCTATGTATCTATGTACCTATGTTTCTATGTATCTAGATATGTATGTATGTATCCATTCATCCTTCATTCATCCACGTGTTATATCATCCATGTATTATAATCATTTGTCTGTCTACCTATCCATTCATCCTACCCTACCATCCATCTATTTAATCTATCCTTCCATCTTTTTATCCATCTACACATGCATACATATATACATATGAACTTACACATATACATCCGGGTCTCCCTTCTGCAGTACACAAACATGGCCGCGCCTCTCCCCTCCCCTCCCACCATCCCCCTTCACTCTGCTGAGTGTCACCAAGCCTCCTCCAGAGCCTGCGTGCTGACATTCTTGTTTACTGATTATTGCACAGCTCCTTTAAAAAAGTATATAAACATTTATTCCACAACATTGTCATAAGTTGCTTTCTAGGAGGATAGGTGTTAGGGACACTTAAGTGTTCCTAGCTATAGCTCCTTTTATCTAGAATTTTCCTGGAAGTTCTCAGAAGAACTAGTTTCTACTATATTATTTCTACTGCCTTACATTTTATTTTTATTTATTTATTTTTTATCTTGGAGCCTCTAAGTGCTGCTCATAGTCGTGATCTTTATCCCCGTCTCCACCACTAGCTGCAACAAGATTGAAGACTTTTCTCTATCTCTAGCTTAAGAAGGACCTGCATATATATATATATATATATATATATATATATATATATATATATAGTAGGTGCTCATTAAATAATTGACTGACTTAATGATGGTGGTTTGAATTTTGTCCTTAAACAGCTTGCAGTATATTTAGAGAGCTAGATCTGCTATTTAAGAAGATAAATAATAAAGTGACCATGGGAACGGACAGCCAGGTAAATGGATTCTGACCGTCAGGAAGTGGATCCTCAGGGAAGGGAGTGGGTCATAGGACCTGAAGCATCTGGATCAGGACGGTGTCACAGACATTTTGGCTGCCCCCTCTCAATTCCTCCTGGTCCGTGTTCAAGTTCATGTGAGCCTGATGCTGGCAGTGGTTGAGCTCCCTGGCACATCACAGCAGTGCGCTCAGACTTGTGGCTCATAGATGGTTCTGGCTCATCGGGGTTTATTCAGACTGGGTACAGGGTTACAGGAGCGAAGGAAACTGAAGGGGTGGGGTGAGGTGCTAGTGAATGAGTGTTTCAACTCAACCCAGGACAGCAGAGGTGTAGTCTCCACGGTGTCCCAGGTTGTAGAGTAGCTGCTCTCATAAATGCACCCTGTACCGACTGTCCTCCCTCCTTGGATCCTCTGCCCCACCTCATTGTCTGTTCTGGTGTCGGGCTGTGGAAGGGCATCTTGGATTAGCATGGGCCTGGGACCTAGAGACTGCAGGTGTTTGGCCATACCCCCAGAACCCAGGGTTTAACCTGTACCTTCAGTCAGTAAGACGCAGGAGAGGGCGTGACTTGAGAGATTTACATATTGATAAGGCTGGGGGCCTAGCTAATTAAGTTTTCCCCTCTCTAGCCCCTCCTCTTTCCCATTCCCCAATATAAGGGAGCTCCTCCTGGCATTTGCTGGGGGCGCACACCATCCAGATCCAACTATCCTGTCATGGATAATAAAGCTTTAATCTCCACGTGTCTCCTGTGTCTGCCGCAAACAAGCTTCCAGCCTCGGAAACATTAGACTTTCTCGACCATGTGGGAACCTTCGCTGCGGAAGAGCCCCTGGACCCCAGCCCTGGACTCTGCCACCGCCCAGCGGGCCACCTCCTCCTCCGCTGCCGCTGCCCGGCTGGCGCCTCTGCCGGGTCCGAGGGCTGCCTGCACCGCCACACCCCCGTGGGCGGGCCGTTTCAGACGCGTGTCCCGGGACTCTGCCGCGCGGGCCCAGCCCCTCCCACAGCGCATTTTTTCCCACATTCTGGGATCCCCTTTTACGGGACCACCAACATCCAGTCTCATCTCAGTATTGACTTATAGGAAAATCCAAAGTGAGAGGGACAGAGTGGTCACTCCACACGCTCTGGAGAAAGTCAGGGACCCAGACATGTCCCCATGGTTCTGAGGGACCACTCACTTGTGCTAGTGCCATGGGCCACGTGCCTAAGGGGAAGCTTTAGCTCCTTGGTGGTAAAGAAACAGAGACTATAAGAATGAAATAAGGGGTGTGGAGTCCAGAGCCCTGAGATCCCCCACCCAGCTCAGCCACTCCTGTGATCTTAGTTACTGTCCTGCTGCTGTGACAAAAACAACATAAGAAGGACTTCCTTCTTCAAGTCACGGTTCATCATGGAGGTGAAGACGCGGTGGCACGGTGCGAGGCAGCGGATCACACTGCACCCAGGCGGGAAGCAGAGTGACAAATGCTGCCTACCACACAGCTCCCATCCTCCCCCAGGACGGTGCAGACCACAAGGAGTGCGAGTCTTCCTACCCCAGTTAACCTAACCAAGACAAATCCCTCACGCACGTGCTTGGAGGCTCAGGTTGACAATCTGTATAAGCCATCACAGATGCTGTGTGGTTCCAGGCAAGATCTTTGCCCTCTCTGGGCCTCTCAGTCTTATCACTGGTCCAGGGATGCAGCCTGGTGATCTAGTGTCTCTGCTTTCTTCTTAACTCTGGGATCCCACAAGTTCTTTATGGTTTGCCTTTTCTCGGGTCTCTCCTCTCGTATTCCGACTACCTGCATTGGCTTCTCTGCTTCTGCAAACTGTTCATTCCCAGGGCAGCTGGGGTTTGGTTATCAAGGCACCACAACATCCGTTTCTCGTGCGAGGCCTGGATGAAGTTAGATGCCCGGTAGTTCAGCTCGGGATCTCAAAGAAGAACTGTTTTCTCGCTGTCTGAGGTATCATTATGGTTAATAATGATGACATCAATCTACCTCATCAGGGTGTACCAGTGTTTAACTAAGAAAAATGCTTTTGTCGCTGTTAGTAAATATGAGGCGAGTCTACTCCATCAGGGTGACACCCCCAGACGGGCAACTCCCTTCCCAGGCTCCCAGTTGCTCATTTGCAATCTAGCCCTCCTTGGAACGACAGCGTGCATTCCTTATTGATGCTTTAGCTCTTTGACAAATACATTTTTCCATGAGCAGAAACATAATTAACTTAAGTCATTTATATTAATCACAAGGGGAGAATCATGCAAAACAGGGTAATTTTGTACTGAACAAGGCACACTGTCTAATGAATATAGATGATGCTGATTTATGTGTTTATCCAGAGAGAGAGAGAGAGAGAGAGAACAGAAAACCATAAGCCAACACCTAACTCCAGTCCCTGAAAAAGCTGGAAAAAAAATCCTGTCAAGGTCTCTTTTTAATGATGCTTCTGAGCTTGGTGGCATCCTGCCCACGGATCGAAAAAGAAAATGACTTTTCAAGTGTTTACAGAGCCTGAACAGCGCGAGAGAGATTCCTTCCCAGCGTGGGTGTCCCAGCGTGACTTCAGGAGGCTGGAATGGCCGGTCTTTGCAAACGCTCGGCTGCTCTCTCCACAGCTGAGCTCTTGGGAAGGAGTGTGAGGTGGGTCAGGTAGGTGTGGTAGCAAGGGCCAGGTCCCAGGAGCTCAGCTTCTGTCGTGTGGAAGGAACGCTTGGCTGCCGTGATTAAGAGCGGTGATGCCTGCTGTTCTGCGGCTCCTTCTGCCCCACCCACTCAGGAGTGAAACCAGGCTCACTGAAGGGAAGGGGGGCGCACGGAATCGGGAGTGGGCAGAGAAGAGGATGTGGAACCCTTGAGATGCAGAAGGCTGGGGCTGGAAGTCCCTACACTGTGGGACCCGCCCTCCTCCCATTTTGCCGTTTGGGAAACCGAGAACACAAGAATTACAATGTGTAGCTTCAGTCAGGCAGCTGCTCTGTCAGATGCTGTGATGTGTGTGTGTGTGTGTGTGTGTTGTGTTTGTGTGTGCTCACTCATATGTAAACGCTCACATGTATATGTGCACATGTAAAGATCACAGGTTGATACAGGGTGCCTTTCTCAATTCTTTCTCCACCATTATTATTATTAAAGATTTAATTATGTGTACCTATGTGTGTCTGTGTGGGTATGTGTGTGCTGGTACCCCTGAAGGCCAGAAGAGGACATAATCAGATCCCCTAGAGCAGTGGTTCTCTGTGAGTCTTGAACCCCAAAGACCATAGGAAAACACAAATATTTACATTATGATTCATAAAAGTAACAAAATTACAGTTATGAAATAGCAATGAAAATAATTTTATAGTGGGGGGGGGGAATCACCATAACAGGAGAACTGCATTCGAGGATCCAAAGCACTGGGAAGGTTAGAACCACTGTCCAGAGCTGTAGTTACAGGTAAGTTACTCAGCCTGGGTACTGGGTACCAAACTCAGGTCCTCTGTAAGAGCAATGGATATGTGTTCTTAACCTCTGAGCTGTCCATCCAGATCACTGCCTTAAAACAAAACAAAACAAAACAAAACAAAACAAAACAAAACAAAACAAAACACCCATGCTTCTCACTGAACCTGGAAACCATCGGTTTCTCTAAACGAATTGACAAATGGCTCCCAGGGGGGGTCTTCCTGTCCACACCAGCATTAGGTGTTACAGATGTGGGGAACAATCAGATTTTTTTATGTGGATGCTAGGGATTTGAACTGACATCCTTTATGCTTGCTCAGTAAAGGCTTTACTGACTGAGCCATCTCAGCAGCCAGGCTTTTGTGTCTGTGGGTCCAATTGCTGACCCATTTTATGGATAAGTTCTGCAAGATCTCAGACAAACACCTTCTCTCACATCCTCTTTTGAGTGGAGAGAGAAGCAGGCAGTCTGTGTCAGGGCATTCACAGGAGTCTGTGTGACATCTTGGTTTTATGAGGTCCGTTTCCTTTGCTAGTTATAAACAAAGCTACATGATCTTCGAGGACTAGGAGCTGGCTTCCCGGGACACAGAGGGGCCAGGTTAATGACCACTGGGCTGGGCTGACTGAATTCAGTGTGGAAAAGCAGTGCGATGCTGGGTTGGAGAAAGAAGAAAGGGAACACCGCTGTTGGGGACTGGGATGCTGTCATACCAGGGACAGCCTTATCTCTTTTCCTGTCTTGGAGGTGGGGTCTGCTTGTAGCAGTGGTGTGATGGTGGAGCAGCTGTTTCTGGTCTCAGCTTCAGAGACCCCATCGCAGGATACTGAGGATTAAAGGGTCAAACGTTATATATCGTTACTGGAAATAACCCAAAGGCATCATGTTAGTGGTTGCACTCACATCCAAAACACACACCCAAAGGGCACAACTGGTCTGAACCAGTTCAGGTACTGGGTGGGCCGGTGTGCCGCAGGCCTAGCCCTGAGGAGGCCACGGCAAGTGACCTGGCTGTAATTTGTCTCTAGCCTGGTCTCCGTTCCCTTTGCTGGCACAAACTAACTCAACGGGTGCCAGCGGCCTCATCTATCCTCAGCAGCCTGGACAGCAGAGCCAGAGAGCACATCTGTCACTGTCTCCGGTGGCATGGATGACTGGAGCGTCATTTTTGACAAATGTCTGTGCTAGAGAGAACGAGAGAATTCTGCATGGCTGTGGGTACTTACAAACTCCGAAAACTCACAAACACAGCGGGGCTATTCCACAAGCCAGCGAACATAAACGAGAATCAGGGCTCCCAGGGATTGGCGGAGGGGAGCAGAGGGGCCGGGTGTGGGATTCGACAGAAACTGGGCCCCATGCTCTCTATAGGCAGATCAGCTTGTACCACGAGGGCTGACTCTCCTGTCCCAGCCCTCACCAGCGGTCCCCAGGAGCGTCACAGCCTTTTCGCTGCGTGTAACCTGCCTCAGACTGGGAACCAGAACAGCACACGCCTGGCCTCCACTCTTGTGCAGTTTTGAGTCCGTAGCTCTGCCTGTCGCTAGAGACATGAAAGGAATAGTCAACGTTTTTACATCCTCCTTCGCAGCTCGAGCGACTATCTCTTTGTGTCAGCTGCTTTTCTTCTTGCTGGGGAAAAAATGCCCGGCTGAAGCAACTCAAGAGAGAAAGGGCTGATTTGGGCTTATGTTCAAAGATGTGGTCCATCACAGAGCATGCGGTGAGACCACAGGAGTGTGAGGCAGCTACCTGCCACAGCGTATCTATCCCGCCTCTGCCCAGATTTGGGGTAGGCCTTTTCTCTTCAGTTAAACCTTTTTAGAAATGTCCTTGTAAACAAGTGGAATTTATGGTAATGAAAATTAATCACTGCACTCTCTGCAGACCTCTGCCTTGCGGTGATACGCAAGAGCTTAGTCGGTTCTCACATCAGACCCATTCTGCAGATGAGGAAACCGAGGCTCAGAAAAGGGATTCATCTAGGGTGACAAAGCCAGAGGCAGGAGCTGTTCTGACTAAACACTGTAGGTCATGGGTCAGTCAAAGCTGCCTGTCAAAGACAGGAGAGGTAACTAAAGCTTTGTTACTTTGTGAGCCCCATGATCTCTGTGGCATCTACACAGCCTGTCTCTTCTGTGTGTAAGTCAAGCCATGAGGAAGAGGAGCACCCTGCCGCAGATCACGTGGACCCTGGTGGCAGAGTCACGTCTTCAGTCTATGTGGTCAAACGTTTTCCCTTGTTCTCTCAGGACAGGTCCCTTGAATGGGTAAATGTAGCCACCTTTATGTGAGTCAGGCATCGTGGCTGGTGGCCTGAAGGGACAGTCACTGAATCACCTGAATCCACCATGTCTCAGCCAGGCCCCATTTCCTCACTGGATACTGGAGAGAAGGCTTCTGGAACTGTCTTTGGGACGTAATGCAGGTACCACCTGGATATGACTGGGAAGAGATGTTCAGGGAAGGCGAACATGGCCAGGCGTGCAGCTCAGGTGGTGAGTGCTTGCCTAGCAGGCACTAGACCAAGAGCTGGGTCCCCGGCACCACAGAAACCATGCCTGAAATCCCCAATCTTGGAAGGTGGATGCAGGCAGAGAGATGTTCAAGGTTATTCTCAGCTGCACAGCAGGTTCAAGGTCAGCTCCAGGTTGCATAAAATGGCCTAAAACAACAACAAACAAACAAAAAGAGACTGGGTATCATATCACAGTGACTCTGGTTCCTGAGGTTTCCAGTTGTTGGTGCTACTGTTACATGTTCCAGCTGTTGATGTTACTGTTACATGTTCCAGCTCTTGGTGCCACTGTTACATGTTCCAGCTGTTGGTGTTACTGTTACATGTTCCAGCTGTTGGTGCTACTGTTACATGTTCCAGCTGTTGGTGCCAATTATTACATGTTCCAACTGTTGGTGCTACTGTTACATGTTCCAGCTGTTGGTGCTACTGTTACATGTTCCAGCTGTTGGTGCCACTGTTACATGTTCCAGCTGTTGGTGCTACTGTTACATGTTCCAGCTGTTGGTGCTACTGTTACATGTTCCAGCTGTTGGTGCCACTGTTACATGTTCCAGCTGTTGGTGCCACTGTTACATGTTCCAGCTGTTGGTGCTACTGTTACATGTTCCAGCTGTTGGTGCCACTGTTACATGTTCCAGCTGTTGGTGCTCACAGTTACATGTTCTAGCTGTTGGTGCCACTGTTACATGTTCCAGCTGTTGGTGCCACTGTTACATGTTCCAGCTGTTGGTGCTCACAGTTACATGTTCCAGCTGTTGGTGCTCACAGTTACATGTTCTAGCTGTTGGTGCCACTGTTACATGTTCCAGCTGTTGGTGCCACTGTTACATGTTCCAGCTGTTGGTGCCACTGTTACATGTTCCAGCTGTTGGTGCCACTGTTACATGTTCCAGCTGTTGGTGCCAATTATTACATGTTCCAGCTGTTGGTGCTACTGTTACATGTTCCAGCTGTTGGTGCCACTGTACATGTTCCAGCTGTTGGTGCCACTGTTACATGTTCCAGCTGTTGGTGCCACTGTTACATGTTCCAGCTGTTGGTGCCACTGTTACATGTTCCAGCTGTTGGTGCCACTGTTACATGTTCCAGCTGTTGGTGCCACTGTTACATGTTCCTGCTGTTGGTGCCACCATTACATGTTGAGTGAAATGAAACAAGACCAAGTTAACAACAGGGTGATCCAGGCAGCTGGCCTGCTTCCTAGCACAGCCCCAGTGTTTCCTGTAGAACACAAACAATTTCACATGATACCAACATTAGACAAGTGTTCTTGGGGTCCATGATGGCACATGAGATTCAGGGGCTGTATGAGCTACACAATGAGTGATGTCCCTTACCCTAGCTAGCACAGGAGATGTTTGTTTCCTTAGCAATGGTGATTTGGGTCCCGTTTCATCCTCCTGCCTCCTTGGTAAAGATGATTAAACTACCAGCCTGGGAAAGTATCTCCACTTCCTCACAGGCTCCAGCGGCAAACAGTCCAGTCTCTAAGCCACCCCTAACCATTCTGCAGGAACTTAAGCCCATGATCCCCCCGACCATTTCCACCTCCTAGATGGTCCCCTGTGATTCATACTCTGCCTGTTTAGCAAGTCACCAAACCACATTTAATTTTTTTGCACATGTATGTGATGTATGTGTACATGTCTTTGCACGTTTGCATATGTGTTGGTTCATGTGTGTGTATAAGCCAGAAGTTCCAAAGCTGACATGAGGTGCCTTCCTCGGTTACTGTCCACCTTACATTACTGAAGCAAAATCTCTTACTGAGTTCACAGTTAGGCTAGCCAGCTTGCTTTCAGGGATTCTCCTATCTCTATAGCTCAAGGATTACAGGTGGGGCTCCAGACCCACCCTGCATTTACAGAGGTTCTGGAAGCTGAACTTGTCCTTACACCTACACAGCAAGCACTTCACACAGGGTCCCCAGTCCTCCAAAGCTCACTTTGACTAGAAGGGTGTTTCTAGTGATCCTTGGACAATGGGTTTTATTAACGCATGCACAGGGACTGAAATGTGCTGACTGAGGTGGAGGGGATGTGATCAGTGTGGATGGGATTGGGTGGAGACTCATTAAAGGCCAGTCTTCAAGGACCTTCAGTGGATCTGGGGCTCAACTGTGAGAAGCAGCTTTGACAGGTAGTCCTGCCTGGACTATTATCTTTGTCCTATCCTCTTAACGACCTCGACTGGATGTTAACATTTCACTTTTATAGAGCAAATCCCCAGGCTCAGCAAGCTTGAAGAACTGCTTGCAGTTTTTCCAGCTAGCTACTGCTATATGCTGGAGCCTAGAATTCTTTTGGAAGGCTGTCTTCAGCCTGTGGAGCAAGGAGACAGACGCTGGGCATCGTGATCTTACTATTGATGTCACAACCAGCTAGCGACGATAGCTATCCTCTAGAATGTGCTGTGGTGGTGTTCCACTGAATTTCTCAGGGAGAGAGACCTGAACAAACATCTATTGATCCTGGCCAGCATCCCATGTTCCACCTGCCTCTTAGGAAGGCAGTGAACATATAGGGCTTCATACAGAATCATGCATGACTTAAACAGCCGAGTCACCGAAAGAAAACCAAAAAAAAAAAAAAAATCAGGCTGGGGTGTACACAGACAGATAGACCTATTATAAGTGTAAGTGTCACCATTCCATGGACCAGAGTCCTGGATCAATCAGAAAAAGAAGATGAGCTGAGTACCAGCATCCATCTTTCTCTGCTTCCTGATTGCAGATGTGCTATGACGGCTGTCTCCTGCTCCTCTTGCCGAGCCTCCCTTCCATGGTGAACTGTACTCCTTGAACTGGGAGCTGAACCTAACCTCTCCTATTGTAAGTTACTTCTTGTCAGGTATTTTGTTACAGAAACAAAGGAAGTAACTAATGCAATCATTGTGGTAGCAGCCAGTTCAGCTCTGTGCATTCAGGTGTGGGTTGCCCTAGAAGAGAGACTTATTTTTCATTGTGTATCACCCTCAAGGGCCAGTTGTGGGACTGGAGGTTCTACTGGGTCTTGGACTCACAGAGGAGCTTAGCAATTCTGATGTAAGCTCAGGCTATCTGGCTTGTCATATGCTGCCTGCCTAGGGTGGAGAGACAACTGAGGTGTGGTAGGGTCTGGAGCCAGAGAAGGAGTACCGCCTAGTGACAACCTCTCTGGGTGTTGACCTTGTTGTCCCACAGGGGTTTGGTGAGACTGTCATATGTGACAACCCCCCTCACTTCTTCACTTCTTTCTTTCCAGTGACACATTCCCTGAACACTCCATCTACATTCTAACTTCCCACCTGTGGTGGTTTGAATATGCTTGGCCCAGGGAGTGGCATTATTAGGTGTGGCCATGTTAGAATAGATGTGGCCATGTTAGAGTAGGTGTGGCCATGTTGGAGTAGGTGTGGCCATATTGGAATAGGTGTGGCCATGTTGGAGGAAGTGTGCCTCTGTGGGGGTGGTCTTTAAGACCCTCATCCTAGTTCCCTGGAAGCCAGTCTACTCCTAGCTTCCTTTGGAACAAGAGGTGGAACTCTAAACTCCTCCAGGCCCATGTCTGCCTGGATGCTGCCATACTCCTGCCTTGCTGATAATGGACTGAACATCTGAACCTGTAAGCCAGCCCCAATTAAATGTCGTTCTTATAAGAGTTGTCTTGGTCATGGTGTCTGTTCACAGTAGTAAAATCCTAAGACATCCACCCCAGCTATATTTGCTTTCCCTTAGCCTATGCAACTAGCATGATAGGTATATCCCTTCTGCATCTGATCTATTTCCTTCCTTTCTCATTAAAATCCAGCTTCCATGTTGTGTGATTTTTTTTCCCCCACTCTCACCCTGAGAAGACATGAACAAATATCTATTCACTGATATTAGACCAAAGACATTATTCCATCCAAATCTAGCTTGGTGAACCTATAAGTTTAGTTGGATGACTTAAAGGTAGCTATATCACCTAAAGATCCAATCGAATATAGGTTGCAACTTAAAATAGCTACAACCTATTAGCTCCTTACCCAACTTGTAGGCAGCTACACTTCTCTCCCCCAATAATTACTTCCTGCTTTTATAATCTAGGGAGGGGGGTTGTGAATTTCTTAAGTTCCAAGCACTTCCTGAGACTTCTAAGTTTTGTGAGCTTCCTGAGTCTTTTTTTTTTTTTTTTTAAACGTACTATTTTACTTTAGTTGTATCTATGTGGAGGTCAGAAAACAATTTTTGAAAGTTGTTTCTCTTGCACAGTATGAGTCCTGGGGGATTGAACTCAGGTCTTCAGGCTTGATCAAAGGGCATCTTTTGTTGTTTGTTTGTTTGTTGATTTCTGTTTTTTTTTTTTTTTTTTTTTTGAGACTGAGTTTCTCTGTGTAGCCTTAGCTGTTCTGGAACTTGCTCTATAGATCAAGCTGGCCTTGGACTCACTTGCCTCTGCCTTCCAAAAGCGAGGATTAAAGGTGTGCCCCATCACTTGAGCTGGTGGAAGGCACTTTACCCGCTGAGCCAAATCACTGGTCCCAGCCTCTTGAGTCATATGCACGGTAACCATCCTAAGAGGAAGTGTTTATATTTGGGGGAAGATAAGGGGGATTCTTGTCTATTTCAGTCATGGCTGTAGTCCCTAGAGTTTAGAAGCTGGTTTCACACTCTGTACTTAAAATTCATTGTTTTTATAACTTCATGCCTCTATTCACTCCTTCCATCTCTTCCTATGTCCTTCTCCCAAATGTATGACCTTCTCTTCCTTAATAATTATTATTTTAAAGACTCCTTTATTCTTACTTTCTGTGCATAGGTGTTTAGCCTGCATGTTTGCATTGATGCTTGAGGAGGCCAGAAGAGGAGGTGCACAGATCCCCTGGAATCAGAGTCACCATGTTTCCGAGCTGCTATGTGGGTGCTGGAAGCTGAGCTGGGGTCCTCTGTAAGGGCAGCCGGTGCTCCTACCCACTGAGCCGTCTCTACAGCCTGCTTTTTATAATTACTATGCTATGTGTACACTGGCACACTCACGCGAGCACACACGCTCTCTCTCTCTCACATGCACACACACGTACAATTTCTACTGAGTCCATTTGGTGCTGCTCATAGGTACATGTGTCCAGGGCTGACGTCTTGGGACTGGACAACCTATGTGGGAACTTGTCTGTGAAGGACACTCTGAATCATGTTCAAAAGGATAATAACATTGTTCTCTTTTTGTGCTGGAAGTTTTTTTTTTTTTTTCCTTTTGTTGAATGTGTTGATGTAATGAATTACATTCATTGTTTTTCTATCATAAACCTGTGTGCTCCTAGGATAAAACCCACTCGATGCCGACATTTTGCCAGATCCCATTTGCTACTGTTTAATGCCCAGTTTTCACATAAGCCTTCGTGAGAACTATCGGTTTACAGTTGCGTCTCCCTAAGAGACCCGTTTCCGGTTCTGGTTTTGAGGCATCGCTGGTCACCTCAGGAGAGCTGCCGTGTTCCACCTTGCCCCGTGATTCAGAAGAGTTTAATCAACACCAGGGTTATTTGTTCTTTAAAGGTTACACAGAGCTCAGCTGTGAAACCATCTGTTCCCGGCGCCTTTTATAACTCTGGGTTTTAATCATCCTGTAGTCTCCTACTCTCATTGGCCTGCTTGGTTCCTACTTCTCCTTGGCCAATTTGGGTTTTTAATGTCCCACTAGTAAATATATGTTTCTCCTGGTCTTTCCCTTATGCTGCTATAGAGCTGATGCAGGATTTCTGTGAAAACTCTGTGTACCTATGCTGTGTCTCCTTTGCCGTCTCTCATTCTGCTTGGCCTTTCTCATCTCCCTTTCATCAGACACCTAACACATTGCTTTCTACACTCTGAATGGAGGCTGGTGTTCCTACCTCGACCCTGCTGTTCCACAGAGAGAGTGGAGCCTTCAGGAGCTCTGCCTGCTACCACAGCTCCGGGTGACGCAGTACCAGGGGCGTGGCAGGTCAGCAGAAGGGTGAGTTGTTGCCTCAGATTTTTCAAATCCTACTTTTAATAAGGATTCTTAAATGATTTAACCTCTCTTCTAGGCCACCACCCACCAGAGTCAGTGGAAAAGAAAAGCTATTAGGATACAGGGGAAGCGGACCTGTTTAGCAATAATTCTTTGGAGCAAATTCAATCTGCTCTGTTAGGATACCAGCAGTCCAGCTCAGTAGTATCAGGATAGCAAACATGAGTCAGTAGTGATGGCAGGACCCAGCAGAAACAACCAGGCCTTCACCAAATCGGCACAGGTCAGCAGGAGCAACCAGGACCAGCAGAGATGCCAGGAGAAGTTCTCTACTGTTCATTTGTTCTCTCAACAAAATGAAGATCAGCGAAGACAAAGATGAAGGCGAAGATGAAGACGAAGACACAAAACCAATGAAACCTTGTGATAACAGCTACACAAGTCTGCCATCATTGTCCACTGAGTCCTATTTATACATCCTCCAAACATCCCACATGTCTTGCCTCACTAGAGTCTTAGCATCAGAGTCTTAGCAAAACTCCACTTGAATCTGTACCAGCTGACATCACTCCGGCAATCAGCCTGAGTCCACGGAAGTGCCAAGAAGCTGCCAGAACAGCATCAGAAGTCTTTGTTTCTTTCTATGAAGTCATGACAGACAATGACCAGTAAGGGATGGCAAGATGTACCAATGTCATCTATCATTGTCATCTACCATCTGTTGGGTCTTTCTTCACATCACGTGTCCTTTCACCTGTGTCTGCTTCAGGAAAACATCCTTTGACACAACTTCTGGTTTCCAAAGAAACCAGAAGCTTCCACCTCAGTGGGTGGTGCTGACGCTGACGCTGACGCTGACGCTGACGCTGACGCTGACGCTGACGCTGACGCTGACGCTGACGCTGACGCCTTTGGTGCCTGCTGTTCCCACTTGCTGGTTTTGTGACCATAGCAAAATAAATAAATAAATTTTGTTCTCTGAACCCCTCTCTGTCTGTGTATCTGTGAAATGGGGGGTGAGAGCAGTGTTACCCATCCCCCGTGGGTGGGAAGATAGATGCGTACAAGAGAGTGAGCACCAGCCGCCATCACAGAGGAAACATGCTGGGATAAGCAAGAGGCCATGGGCTTCTGAAAGATGGAATGACATCTTCCTTGTCTTCTTCTGTTCTCAGTCACTCACATACTTTTTATATTTACTTGATAATTTATTTAATATTTTATTTGCATCATTTTAAATATCCAATTTTATTATTATTTGTGTATGTGTGTGAGAGACAGAGAGAGACAGAGACAGAGAGACAGAGAGACAGAGAGTATATGCTACATATATGTATGTTCCTATGGAAGGCATATGAGGGATACCCTGGAGCCAGAGTGACAGGCACCTGTGAGACACAGGTACAGGTGCTACGGACTTAACTCAGGTCCTTGGGGAGCTGTGAGCACTCTTAACCAGTGAGCCGTCTCTCCAGGCCCAAATTCATTTGCATGTCCATGTGCTTGTGTGTGAGTGTGTGCACTTGTGTGTGAGTGTGTATGCACTTGTGTGTGAGTGTGTGCACTTGTGTGTGCACTTGTGTGTGAGTATGTGTGCACTTGTGTGTGAGTGTGTGCATTTATGTGTGAGTGTGTGTGCACTTGTGTGTGTGTGCACTTGTGTGTGAGTGGGTGCATTTGTGTGTGTGTGCACTTGTGTGTGAGTGAGTGTGCACTTGTGTGTGAGTGTGTGTGCACTTGTGTGTGCAGGTGTGCATGTGCGACAACCTTGTTTGCTTGGTTTTTATTTCAAGAAAGGATCTCTCACTAGCCTTCTCTCTGAGTAGGGTGGACCAAGGATCTGGCTGGTTTTACTTCCTGGTACTGGGTTTGTAAGTGTGCATGCCACATCAGAATTGACATCGTAAACATGAGTTCTGAGCTCACACTCAGGTCCTCAGGCTTGCAAGAACATTGTCACTTGAACAATTGTTCCTTAGCTCTAGAGCTAGTTAAATGTGAGATGCTAAGTGTAATGTTCATATCTATCTATCTATCTATCTATCTATCTATCTATCTAACTATCATGTATGTATGTATGTATCTATCATCTATCTATCTATCTAACTATCATGTATGTATGTATGTACCTATCTATCCATCTATCTACCTATTTATGTATCTATCATGTATGTATGTATGTATCTACCTATCATCTATGTATCTATGTATCTATATATCTATCTTATGTAACTATGTATCTATGTATCTATTTATATATCTATGTATCTATGTATGTATATATCTATATATGTATGTCTCTATCATCTATGTATCTAGTATCTATCATATATGTATGTATCTATGTACATATGTATGTATGTATGTGTGTATCTATGTACATATGTATGTATGTATCTATCTATCTGGTTTTTTTGCCTACACACACACACACACACACACACACACACACAACCTTTCTCCTTTTCTCCTCACAAGGTAAGTTTTTGGTGGAACCTACAAGCCTGTCAGTCTTAAACAATAGTTAACCTAGAATGCTTGCCTGAGATTCACCCCTTTATTATAATCTCCCATTCAGACTGGCTTAGGACAGGTTTAATAGTCATCCTTAGGCCATGTGACTTGTTGGTGGAGGGTGCTTTGGTCAAATCACAGTCACAGAATTGACCTATTGAGACCCCTCAGCATAATCAAAAAAGCAAAATGCTCAAAAGCCATCATTGCCAATTCAGTTCAATGATGTGCCCAGTCCTGACGACTGAGATGCTGGTCCTAACCACGGAGGAGCTATGGCTGTCTGAGCTGGGAAGGGAGACTGAACAGAAAGGGAGGGGACAATTGTATTGGAGAGACAGCACAGGGTCTGAAGACCCAATCCCTAGTTCTCTGACTCATGAGTGACAGCCCCGAAGCCACTGAAACTAACTCAGCAATGTCTCATTATGAACAGATACTTACTTGCAAGATTCAGGCATTCTTGAAAGATGGGCTGCTCCTCTCACGGATCCCACAGCTACCGTAGCTTCCTGACTGTTAGCTACCCTTCTGGTTACTGTGAGAAACACCATAGCACAGGAGAGATTTATTTTGACTCTTGGTTGTGGAGAGCCCTCTCCAGGGATGCTTGGCCCCTTGTACTGCATGAACGCCATGGGACTAGAAGCCTATGGCAGAGGAGGTGGGCAGGAAGCAGACACACACATGCACACACACACAGAGATAGACAGAGAGACACAGAGACACAGAGAGAGACAGAGACAGAGAGAGACAGAGACAGAAACAGAGAGAGAGAGAGAGAGAGAGAGAGAGAGAGAAGAGAGAGAGAGAGAACTTTCAAGGGATAACTCGATGACCTCTTCCTCCGGTTAGGTCCTACCTTCTCAATAGTTCAGCATCTTCACAAATAGCGCCAGCTGTAGCCCACCAGTTCAGGGCAAAGTGTTCAACACTCGGGCTCTCTGGGAGGAAGTTTCATATGCAAATCAGTACTGGCTAAGGATGTCACTTGAAAATTCCAGCTTTTTACATAAGGTAGTGCTCCTGCAGACCAAGCTGGGAGGGGTATGGCTGGGGGTGGGGAGGAGTGTGGTTGGGAGAGAGTGAAGGGGTCCTCTGTCCCTTCCTGATGAATGACAGCTCTTGGGTAGATCCTTTAACTTGGAGCCTTATGAAGCTGAAAAGGAACTTGCTAGTGAGAGCGGATTGTCAGGAGACTGTGCTCAGCATATGATCATGCCGCACATGTGCACGCAAGCACAACACCACACACACACAGACAGACAGACACACACACCACACACATGTACGCACACACACACACACACACACACACACACACACACACACACACACACACACACATGTACATGCATGCACACATGCAGGGATCGTAGTTCTGTGAGTGAGGACCCTACTGCCCCGGGACCTAACCTCCGTCACTGTTTCTGCACTTTCTTTCTTTTTTTTTCTTTTTTTTTTTTTTTTTTTTTTTTTGGTTTTTCGAGACAGGGTTTCTCTGTGTAGCCCTGGCTGTCCTGGAACTCACTCTGTAGACCAGGCTGGCCTCGAAACTCAGAAATCCGCCTGCCTCTGCCTCCCAAGTGCTGGGATTAAAGGCGTGGCCACCACCACCCGGCGTTTCTGCACTTTTTAAACACTCATCAAATCCCAGGAATTGAGTTTTGGTGGATGTCAGGGTGATGATGGATTCTTCCCGATGCACCACAAACTTCTGACACTAATTGGCAGTTGCCACAACTCTGGTTCTCCAGCAGAGAACACCACGTGTATCTCCCTCTGTTGGAGTGAGTCTTTACCTGGCATTTGAACGTCTCTGTTTACAGAATGCCAGGAATCAGCTGTCTTACGTGCTGTTATAAGGCGGTCCTTCAGCATCTAAAGCACACACGGGAGCCCCCCCACCCCCCACCCCTCCGCGGGGAGTCCAGGTGGTCCAGGAAGCCACATGGTCAATACAAGCTGCACTCTTTGGTATTCTGGTTTAAGAACACTTTGACAGCTTCCTACTGTGAATGCCCCAGCTCTCTGATGGAGGTCACAGGAGAGAGGTCTGCTCAAAGCAGGAACAGGCTGGAAGTACCCAGAAGTTAAGCTCTAAAGGAGGACCCTCATTGCTCATTCACGAGAACTGGAGATACGGAGTCTAGTTTTTTTCACTCCTGGGTGTGTTCTTTACATGGGTGATTTTTACACCCTCTGAGACAGGTCTTTGGAGAAACTAAACCTAGTCCTGGTAGACAGATCATTAACACACTCATTTTCTGACCCCCCCTACCCCCCGCTGGCTCTTTTGGACTCCACATTCTGCATACTTGCTGACAAATCTTTGTCTTGGGCTTCTCAAAAGCTTCTCAGAAGCTCAACTAAGACTTCCTTAAACATCCTCCCAGCAGTCCATGCATACTGATGTTCTGTAAATATCAGCAGGTGATTTGCTTCTTAATCTGTTCATGGTCCTCAGGACCCTGGGGTAGAGGATCTGGAGAATATTAGCCAATCATGTGCTTTCTGCTTCCCGAGCAGACCTTAAGCAAACCCATCTCATTCACTGCTCAGCTTGCTCCCAGACAGCTGCCATGGAGCCATTGGGGGTGAGTAGACTGGAGGAGGAGTTCCCTGTGCCTTGTACTTGCTCGCAGTAGATGGGGGATGAATGTTAGGCTTCCTTAGTGCCCCCTAGGGTTGCTGGGGTCTCTTGACAAGGTGTTGTCCTGCAGGGAGCTTTTTCATTACTATCTGCTGTTTCTTGGATGATGGGATTTCCCATAATTCAGAGTTCATGGGGCTGACCACCTGATACCCCCTGTGACCACCCTGTCAGAGAGAGTAGCCTGCTAATTCTCAGGTTCAATGCCTGGATCTGTCTCAGCGACCTGGTCTCTGAATTCTTGACTCCTATGTCCACTGTCCCTTCTCTATCACCACCCCGATTGCCAATGGTATCTGACATGAAGCTACTCTTCCACAGTCTCTCCACCACAGATACTGGCATGGCATTGTGGTTAATATGATTGTCATAGTATGGCACAGAAATCTTGACATCTTTTTGATGTCTCTTGTTCTTTTCCACCTTTTCTTAGGAAAGGCACTGGCTGGAACCTCCATGCTCTGAGCAGACTGGGTGTGTGTCTCCCACCTCCTGCTGCCTCCCCGTCTAAGCCACCATTATCTCCTCCAGATTTGAAATAGCAAAATCTTCACTTTCCTGACCTCTGCCTTGCTGATTGTCTTCTAAAAATTAATTTATTTGTTTTTATTTATTATTATCGCATGTGTGTGTGTGTATGTTTGTGTGTGTGTGTGTGTAAAAGAGAGAGATAGAGATAGAAATAGAGAGACAGAGATTGGGCAGGTACTTGTGTGAAGGACAAAGTTAACTTTCCAGAGTGATCTCTCTCTTCTCTTGATTCTACTGAGTTGCATATACTCAGGCTGTTTTCCAGGACGGCCTCCTGTCTCAGCCTCTCCTCCCGTCACAGGAACTGTGGTAGTACAGATGCATGCTTCTTTGTACATGGTTCAAACCCAGGCCATCAGGTTTTACCAACTGAACCATCTTGAAGGGCTCTTTGTTGACTTTCTGTCTATGCACAGCAGAGCACCTACATGTTAGGTCAGAACAGATCTCCTTTCCACTCAGAGGCTTCCCTCAGCCTTACAGGAGTGAAGGCCGAGTCTCTCCTGTGGCCTCAGGGCTCCAAAAGTCTGTTCCCAGCCTCCTCTCTTTTGTCTGCCTTCGTCCTCTAGTAGATCCCTCCTGGCTGACTTCCTTCCAGCTGACTTCCTTCCTCCAGGCTGACCTCCTTTCTTCAGACCTATTGACTTCCTCCTTGGTTCACTCATCCCAGGCTGACTTCCCCAGCTGACTTCCTCCAGACTGACTTCCTCTTGGTTCACTTACTTCAAGCTGACTTAGTTCCTCCAGGCTGACTTTCCTCCAGGTTGACTTCATCCTGGTTGATTTCCTCTTGGCTGACTTTCCCCAGGTTGACTTCCTCTTGGCTGACTTCTTCCTGGCTGACTTCCTCCAGGTGGACTTCCTTCAGGCTGACTTTCCTCAGTCTTACTTCTTCCTGGCTGACTTCCTCCAGGCCCACTTACTTCCTCCAGGCCAACTTACTTCCTTCAGGTTGACTTACTTCCTCCAGGCTGACTTTCCTCCAGACTGACTTCCTCCAAGCTGACTTCTTCCTGGCTGACTTCCTCCAGGCTGACTTCCTCCAAGTTAACTTCTTCCAGGTTGACTTCTTCCAGGCTGACTTCCTCCAGGCTGACTTCCTCCAGGCTGACTTCCTCCAGGCTGACTTCCTCCAGGCTGACTTCCTGTAGGCTGACTTCCTCCAGGTTGACTTCCTCCAAGCTGACTTCTTCCTGGCTGACTTCCTTCAAGCTGCCTCATCCACTCATCACTCAAATGTTACCCTACTTCAGACTTCCTCCCTCTACCTCCAATCAACTTAGGGGAGGAAAAGGTCTGTTTCAGCGTTCACTTCCCAGGCCCAGTTCATCATCAAGAGAAGCCAGGGCAGGAATTGAAGCAAAAACCATGGAGGGCGGCTGCTCTCTGGCTAGCTTTCTCTGGCTCACGCTCAGCTAGTTTTCGGATACAACTCAGAACCACCTGCTCAGGGGTGGCAACTGCTCACAGTGGGCTGAGCCCACATCAATCAACAATCAGGACAGTTCTCTAAAAACACTGCTACAAGCCGATAGGATCTGGATCATCCCTCAGCTGAGACCTCCTCTTTCCAGGTTACCCTTGGTTGTGCCAAGCTGCCAGTAAAAACTAACCAGCATATGTGTCTTCTGCCAAGATGGGCCGTATCTCTTCTCAATCCATGATCAAGAGCAAACCCTTCCTCCCTTATGTTGGTTTTTGTTAGACATTTAGTCTCAGTAATGAGAAATTACTAAAACAACTTCAGTGACCATTCTTACGGGACAGTCCATTATGAATATTCCTAAGGTTTCTAGAATGTTCCACAACCAGACCCTCATACTTTCTAGTGTGATACCTTCTCGTGCTTTAGGACCTCCTACTCTAAGGAAGTTCCTCATTGGTTCATCTTGAGGGGCTTGTTCTTTAAAGCTCTGTGGCTTCTGCTTGTCCTGACCCTTCTCTACTTGTGACTTCTTGTGTCTGGTCTGGTTTATAAACCACAACTGTTCTCCCTTGACAGTACTAAAGTAATATGTGGTTTCTTCTCAAACAACATGGGTGGGAGAAGAACACTGAGCCAAAGGGAAGTATGTCTTAGCTTGGGTTGTTAAAATAAAAAAATCAAAGACTGGGGAAGGAGGAAAGGCTCAATGGTTCAGAGCACTTGTTCTTGCAGAGGACTCAACTTTGGTTTCCAGCCCTGCATGGTAACTCACAACCGTCACTCCAGACACAAGGGCTAGCACTCTCGTCTGGCATCTGTAGACACATGAACTCAGTTCGTATATCCACACACAAATACACATAATTAAAAAGAAAACAAAATCTTTTTTTTTTCAAACCAAGAGCTGGGAGGTTGTGCTCCATGTATCTCATATCCTCTTTCTAGAGGTCTGGATTCTGAGATGTTCAGAATCAAGGGAGAAAGGTCCTGTGTTTGGTTTGTGGACAACCATCTTCTCATCTCTCTCTATGGTAGGCAAACGAGGAGGGAGGCAAGCTTTCTGGAATCTCGATGAGTAAAGGAGCTAATTCCGCATGATGTAACTACTTCCCAAAGATCCCTTCCCCAACCACTATTACCTTGAAGGTTGGAATGAGGTGATGGTATTTGGGAACAGACATCCCAGATCTCACAGAGGACCAGAACCTCCCTCTGTCGATGCTTTATTCGGTGCTACCATTGCTTTCTTCATTTCCTTGTCCCTAGGTGTCTACATACAGGAAGACCATGTTCTACACAAAACCTTGTTAGTTTTAAATTGTTAACTTACTAGAACTTAGAGTCCTTGAATCTCCCGGGAAGAGCACCTGCTTTGATGAATTTCCTAGATCAGGTTGGCCTGTAGGCTTGTCTTTGGGAGATTTTCTTGTGTGTTGATTGATGTGAGAAGATCTAGCCCACCGTGAGCGGTATCATTCCTTGGGCAGACGCTCCTGGGTTGTGTCAGTGAAGAAAACTAGCTGAGCATGAGTAGCCCAGCAAGGAGAGAGCATAGGTGCACTTCTTTCTCTCTGCTCTTGACTATGGATGTAATGCTTTAAGTCTCTGCCTTAACCCTTTGCTACCATGGACTGTATAAACCCTGAAACTGTAAACTCAATAAAACCTTTTTTGCCCCCAAGCTGATTTTGGTCAGAATGTTATTATCAGAGCAATAGACATAAAACTAGGACAGTCATAGGAGAATCATGTTTCTTCCTCTCTCAGCCCCCATGTCATGCTTCAGGACAGATTGAGAAGGCCGAGTTGAGGATGGACCAGAGTTAGAAACACTGTGCCCCGCCCTTCTGCCTTTCTCTTCATAGTTCTGAAGCATAGGAACCCCACTTGGTCAGTTATTGCTTTGAATGGGTTTATAGTTTAGTTTGTAGAGCACTTACCTAGCATGCACAAGGCCTTGGGTTTGATTCCCAGCAATGCAGGAAGCAATCATGGCAACACACAGTTGCAGTATCAGCATTTGGAAGACAGAATTGAAATGTCATGCCAACTTGGCTACCTGAGGTACTCTGTGTGTGTGTGTGAGAGAGAGAGAGAGAGAGAGAGGAGAGAGAGGGGGAGAGAGAGAGAGAGAGAGAGAGAGAGAGAGAGAGGATACTACTGAGCTAAAGCTCCATTTGCCTTATTTCTCTAGGTATGGATTAGATAACAAAATCCTTTACTATGAATTTGAGGCAGAATTTGGTTTGCTGAAAAATGTGTGTTATTTCGGTGGCAGGGAAAAGTGGAGAAGGATATATTTTTGCATCCTTATAATTGGCCCACAAAAGTATTAGCTACTTATGAGCACTGTTATAACCAAGGTATTGTGCACGAATAAAAACCAGGGTCAGATTTCTGTATTCACTGAGGTGCCCCTCCCCACGAGTGATCAGCAGGTGTTTGTAGCATATAAAGGTCTTTGCTGTGCATTTGTTAATTTGATCCCTAGAGAGATCCTGTGAGGTGAGCAAGACATACCTCATCACCCCATTTACACCTAAGGAACCACAGGAGGGAGCTCACCTCTTCCTCTGTCTGCAGTTTACTGTAGTAATGTGCATAGCACATTACTATGGTGGTTTATTTAATTCTCAGGACACTCAGTAATGGGTGTTATTACTTACTGTATAGATGGGAGTTCTGTACCTAAAGATCTAAAGCCAATTTCTCCCCACTTCCCACTCAGGATCTTCCTAAGGAACCGTATATTTTTGTGCACCATAGGCACGAATTTGCAACGACGTGAATGGCTGTAATAAAGAGACTCTCGTTCTTCCAGGCTGTTGTGACCTCCTTCTCTTGGTTCAGTTTGCGAAGTCTGGAGTTTTGATTTTGCATAATGTGGAATCAAGATCTTGGAAACAGAATGGGAGGCAGAGAAAGAAGCTGAGTGGAAGCAAAGGACAGAAATGAGAAGGAGTGGAGAGAAGGGAGGAGGGGTTGCTCTTTTGTTGTCTGTCATGTTAAGTGCCAGGCCCCTAACAGGTCCTGGTTGCCCTAGAGACAAGAGAGTCCTCACACAGACCCAAGTGTAGTTATGTGACCTTGTCTCCAAGTTATTTTTGATTGGTACATAAAGTTATTGACAGCCAATAGCTGAGCAGAAGAGAAATAGATGGGGTTTAGGGTTTCTGGGCTTGGTGGTTTGGAGGAGAACCACGTGACTTTTCGGATGGGGTGTTGAAAGTTTGGCGGGGTTGGCAAAGTGAGGGCCGAAAGGAGAGATGGGGAAATTTCACAGAGAATATCTGTACACATTAACTTGGATCCCTATTAATATTCTTTGAGTGAAGCAGGAAAATTGGAATATGTGTAAAATTCCCTTTGGTTGCTGGTCAGTGCTCATTTGTATGTGATGCTGGGCAGAGAATGGTGCACCTGAGACACAGATAATATTAAGGGTGTTAAGATTATTACGCAGATGTTTGATGAAGACAATTGAATGTGAAAGGTCAGGTATGAAAAATGTGGCTCAGTGATCAAAGAGTGAAAAATAAAAGAATTAAGGGAGAGTCAAATAAAAGAGCATTAGGCTTCTATTTCTTGTGAATGAACATCCTCCCAGGAGGGAGGAGGAAGAGGAAGAGAAGGAAGAGGAAGAAGAGAAGGAAGAGGAGAAGGAGGAGAAAGAGAAGGAAGAGGAGGAGGAAGAGGTGGCAGCACACAGGATCTGGGAAGCTTGAGAAGTTTATAAGACCCAAGAGACTCAGGAAACTTACAAGGCCCAGGAGGCTCAGGAAACTTACAAGACCCAGGAGGCTCAGGAAACTTACAAGGCCCAGGAGGCTCAGGAAACTTACAAGACCCAGGAGGCTCAGGAAACTTGTAAGAATAAATAAAATTTTAGGAACTGACCAGACTCGAAATGCCCTCCTAGATGAGTTTATATAAACTATTGATAATTGCTAGAGCAGGATGAGGAAGAATATTTAGAATGATATCTGTCTTCAAGTTGTGCAGGGTACCCCAGTGATGAAGTTTATAGAAGCAGTCACCCATGCTTGGTGGGCTTGTTGGTAATTCAGATACCCAGTTTACTCATAATCTTGTAAATAACTCATTGGGTAATAAACTCATTTAGTCACCAACTGTGGGAAAAAAAAACTGCTAATTAAGGTCAAAATCCTTCATGACTTGATGGTCTCTGTCTTGGAGCAAAGTTCGAGACTCTCTTGTTAGCAGGTTTTCTTCTTCTCTGACCTTGTCTGGGGGAATCTAAGCTCCGACATTCTCTTCTACCTGAGGGATGTCATGTAGCCTCAATTAGTTTATAAGGTCAATTTCTTTTCTCCTGACAAAGCCTATTCAGCCAGAATCGGAGATTTCTGAAATGCTTCCACATGCTAATGAAATATGTTAGTTACCTTGATCCCCCAGCCAATGACCTTTGCCCATCCTGGATGTCCCTGCCCTCAGTGCCCCCAAACTTTACAAGCCTTCAAGCACCCTAAGTAAAGTTGATCTGCCTACTGACAAGTGGTCCCCGTGTGGTCATTCACCATAGGTCCTCACAGGGTTTCCGAACCCCCTGCTCAAAGTCTCTGCTACCCCCTGCCTTTGACCGAGGATCCATGAGAGCAGGGAGACCCACAACCAACCTGGACTGGAATAGAATGATTTATTGATTTTTCATTGCCCTATTTATCTGGGGTGAATAGAAACAGTCTCCCAGGAGAAGTCACATGAGACAAAGATAAAAACAAATCAGGATATAAAAGGCAGTAAATTATTAGAATAATAGACTTGGGTGTCAGGGAAACAGAAATCAAGGAAAGTTAATTAAAGTCAATTTGTCTTACACAAAGCTTTCTAGTCAAGTCCTAAATTTTCTGAGTTACGATTCACTATTAGGAATACACTTTCAAATACCATTCATATACACACACCCACACAAAACGTTTTTGTTCTTAAGGAAATAGTGCTTACCTTTGAGTGTCCCAATGAGCTACTTCCTGCTGTGTTCATGTCCTTGGTGGCTCTCTCCTAGCCTGCCTCAGCCAGGGAGATGTTGGCCAGTGTGGTGCAGATAGATGTAGGTTGGATGAGTTGTATGTATACTGGGACTCATCTTCTTAGAAAGGGTGACTCTCGGAAAGTTCCCTCTGAAAATTAAACTGACATACTCTGGCAGTCCCAGTGTGGACCTATGGAAAGTCTACTTGGGGAAACACCAAAGCCTGGCTTAGCTCCCCGCCGACAGCAAACACCAACTTGCCAGCCATATGAATGAATTTCTTGGCAGTGAATCCTGCTGCCCCAGGTAAAGCCACCCCATCTGTTGCCACGACTCTGAGACGAGTCATCTCTGCCGATCTGTAGCAAACGGTGCAGTCATCAGATTGTTTTAGGTACAGTTCGTTTTGTTCTGCGGTGCTTGGTAAGCAAACATCTTGATTTTATGAGACACACCACAATCTTCTTTATTCTATTCATTCTCATCTCGTTTACATAAAATGCTAAATTGGTTCACAGCCCACTAATGAGTCATGATCCCGTTACTCTAATCCAAAGCAGATGTTTTGGAGATAACCTGTCTTTCCAGTCTCAAGCTTGGTTCTGTCGCTCCTGGAATTATGATGTAGACAAAATGAAAGTGATATCAAGGAGTCACCTGGTCCAGGGTCCCAGCTCCAGGAAGGGCTGCCCCTGCCCAAGCAGACAATTCTATTCCATAGACATTGTACCTGGGAAGGTAGTCAACCTTTCCTTATCCTAGCTCTGGATCCTGTAAGTGCAGTGTGCAACCAAGCATGATGTACTGATGCCCGGCTCACCAGATGCTGTATCCATTCCAACAAGTGGAAGAAAGATGTCACCCTTCTCTAGACACCCATATGTTTCCCCTTGGTTGCTCCAATTCCTGGGGTAAGAGGAAGCAACTGCCTTTCTGTGCCACCAAACCTCCCTAGAACACAGCCTTATCAAGGGACTTTTTCCTTTTATACAATCACTTCAGAGTAGGCTCTGTGGATCAAACGGAGAAGACCACCAAGGGAGTTCATTAAAGGAAGAGTCCCAGGTCTCATGAAGATGCCTTATCTTAAAATGCTCCTCAGAGTGGGGTCTGCTCCTCTCTCTGTATCACACCAGGCTCCTCAGCTTGCTCTTGACAGCTTGGCCATCAAGCTTAGCTGCATTGGTGGCTTGTGATGGATCCATGTATTTAGAAGTTGCACCCTCAGATTCTAGCAGGGGATGCATCTGCATGCTGTACCCATGCTCACACACGCTTGTGTGTGTGTGGAAGAGACAGAAGTTTCATCAAGCTCCAGGATGTGTGCTGCGTCCTGACATTTTCATTGCTTTAATTTTTTTTCTCAAATGCTGTCGGTGACTCATCATCCAGGTTTATGATTTGCCAATGGGTCTCGCCGTACAGCTTAAAACAAACCGACTGAGCCGTAGGTCTATGCAGGAGGCGTGGCCTATGCAGGAGGCATGGCTGAGCCGCTTGTAGTGTTGCTGTAACGATGATCATTGCAGTTGTGAGGGCTGCCCTTTGATTTGAGTACTGCCGGTGCTTACATTTATGTAGCACTTAGCTGTTCGTGGTTCAGTGCAGTGAGCCTTATGTGGACCCTGGGAAGTGTGGTTTTCCATGTAGCTGGCTTTCCAATGGAATCTAGTCTAGACTTCAGGTTTGAATCTTGGGGTGCTGGGGATCTCCCTTCAGAGAAGGCACCAGGATGGGCCAGGACAGAGTAGGATCTAACAGGGGTGACTTCTGCTTTCTTCCACGGCGTTCATTCCTGAGTCCTCTGGGGACAGGAGATGGATTCTGACGTCAGAGAGTGAGGTTTATGAAAGGCAGTGTGCTGTTCTTGTGTCAGGCTCCTCCAGAGCTGTGGGTCACTGCCCGAGTTGCACAGAGAGAAGATGAGGGAACTGTAGAGACCGAAGTCAGGGCGCCTGCACCTTTGGTATCTGTGATCTCTTGAATTTATGTTTATCTGGTCACTTCCTGGGGTGAGCAGTTCCCGAGGGGTTTTTTTCTTGGGTTTTTTTGTTTGTTTGTTTGCTTTTCAAGACAGGGTTTCTCTGTATAGCCTTGGTTGTCCTGGAAGACCGGGCTGGCCTCGAACTCAGAAATCCGCCAGTCTCTGCCTCCCAAGTGCTGGGATTAAAGGCGTGCGCCACCACCGCCTGGCAATTCCCGAGGTTTATTCTTCTTTGTCACCAGGATTTTAGCTTTCAAAGGCTGTGGACAGCCATGATAAACACTCTGGGACAGGAAGCAGTTCCTCATTCCCTTCCATCCCTGCCATCCTCTGGTTCACTCTCCCCAATCCCTTCTCTACAGTCAGAAGAGGTTCCACATTCTCTGTCTGTCCTCGGGTTCCAGATGGTCTTGGCTTTCCATCATTTTGACACTCCAGACAGCCCCAGAAATCAAAACAAACTCAAAATTGTGCCATTTATGCTGTCCAGGAAAGCCAAACACGTCGTCCATGATTGATTTAGTGGCTGCAGCTGGGCGTGGATGCGGACAGACAGCTAATGAGGTAATTCTTCTAAATGCAAACTGTAAACATGATAATGGCTCCCTCTCTCTCTGAGCTTCCCCCCCACCCCCAGCCTCCCTGTCTCCCTGCTTTCTGCAGAGATCTACCACCAAGGTGCATTTCTCCATGGTTACAGGGTAACCTGTGGCCTTCCCTATGTGATATATTGGCTCCCAATTCTTAGTACTTTAGAATGTGACCTGGAGTGAGATGGAGTCTCCATGGGGTTAAAATCTGCCCACTGTTAGGAGACAGTTCCCTGCGGCAGATGTCTCAGGAGAAAGTTCCACCTTGCTGGCAGGGTCCAAATAGTTCATGTTCCCAGGTGCTGAAACCCAGCTCCTGTCCAACTTCTTCAGATGTTTCCTGTTTGTCTCTTAACCAGAAAAGGATGTGAAGAGGAAAGATGTCATTATCCTGTTATCTAAACCAAGGCATACAAGCCACAGATGTGCTGCCGGCCTTGACTTAATTGACGACGTGCAGCTCGCTCCTTTCTTCCCTATCTTTCTAGATTCCTGGTCTCTTGGTTGACTTTGAGCTCCTTGCCCACCCCTTTGTGCCTTTATCACTCTAGACTCCAGGTCAGAATCCAGCAGGGGACCCAGCTGTAAAAGCTGACTCAAGGGCCCTGAAACCAGGTGACCCGGATAAGGCCTAGTCACCAATGTTAACTTCCTTGTTAACCCCTTGTGTCAAACTATTATTGGTCAATGCAACAGCCCACCCCGCTCGCCCTGGCTTTGTGTTCCTGTCCTTTAAAAATAATGTGCAGTCTCTTTGTGGGGTTCAGATCCCGAACTGGCGGCCTCCCTGCGAGTGCAGAAAATAAAGCTTCCATCTTTAAGCTTCTGTCTCTGAAGTGAGTTCTTTCGGCTTCCACTCTGAACCCCACAGCCACTATGGTGAGACTTCATCTTGTGACAAAAGGAAAATTTGGATGCTGAGACATGCACAAAGGGAAAAGGTGTAAAGAGGTATGGGAGGCAAGGGCCGTGGTTTCACATCCCTGACAAGGGACTGAGGTAGATATTTACACATCAAAGCAACATGGCGTCCAGGTTCTCCCAGCATTCTTCAGTCCCCGCTGGCATACCCTGCCCCCAACCCTGAACTATCCACCCAGGGCCTGGGCTGCCCTTCTCTTGAGAGGCTCCTCCCTATATAATCCAGATGTTTTGCTCCCTCTCTCTTTCTCTCTCCTTCTTCTTCTCCTTCTCTCTTTGCACAAAGTTTTTCCTCTCTTTTTCTCCCATCCTCTCTCCCCATGTTGACTTCCCTAGCTTCAATCCTTGGGGCCCCCAAAACAGTGTCTCAATAAACCTGCCTTTAATATATTCTAATCTGTATTGAATTGGTTCATTTCACTGGCGGATAAACAACCTAACACCAAGGTATGGACCAGGCTTTCCTACAGAGGCTTTGAAGGGAACTAGATCTGTCATCGTCATGGCCACAGAACCACAGCCTCCAGGTTTGCCAGGCAAACCTCCATGGTTGCAGCCAGCTGTCTGGGGTGCTTTGTACTCTCAGCTCCAGCAGACATATACACAACCATTTAATGGCAGTTCCCTCTCTAGGGGTGATCTTCCTTCCTGAATCAGAGGAAGGGAAGGTAGGGAAGGCTGATGGAGTTTGCTGGGAAGGTGACAGGCTTGGCCTCCAAGGTTCTTGGCTATACCAGGACATTCAAAGCCATACCAGGGTCCTGTGACGTTTCTGAAAAATCTACAAATGATATTCCAACTACAATCAGTTAGAAACCATTAACCCATCCATCAGCGTGGCTTTCCCTGCACCCCTTTGTGCCATCGAGAGGTCCTCAAGTGCCCACATAGTATTGCTTGAACTGTGTAAGCAAGTGGTTAGCGACATGACTGTATGTATGGCTATGGGCATTTCTCTTTCACTATCTACACCTACACACATCACTGCTGTGACAAAATACTTTGTATTTTACAGACTCAGCTTAAGGGAGGTTTATTTTTCGCTCACATTTTAGAGGGATAGCCCATCACTGTGGGGGAAGATACAGCTCTGCCTGTGATGACAGCAGCATCTTGTCACATGATCTATTTGCATACTGGATGACAAGGAAGCAGGGAACTTGGGATGGACTAGGATCTTGTAGAACCTCCGAGGCCTGCCATTAGTAACCTACATCCATCAGCTGTGTTTCACATCTGGGAGGTCCCACGGTCTCTCATAATATCACCACTAGCTGGGGACCAAGTATTCAAACACGAAAGTCTTTGAGGGACAGTTTAGGTAGAACCTGAGACAGTGTGGATGTCAGGATGGCTTCCAGGGTTCTCCTGATGTGCTCCATGCCCTGTGGAGTAGCACAGAGATGTCAGCAGACATCACTTCAGTCCCCAAACAACGCTTGCAGCAGCTAGCACCAGAGGTGTGTGGGCAGCGGGAAGTGTCAAGGTTTGTGATAGAATGCTCGTAGGTAGTGTGTGGGAATTCTTCCAGTCTGAAACATGCACAATTCTAAGTTAGCTTGAGGAGGTGTAACAAGAAGTAATGGATACAAATATCACATTATTTTTCTGTATTGTGATAGACTCATGATATTTGTCAGCCTCTTAGAACTTGTAATTTTTCACGATTTTTCTTATTTAAGGTATTTATCTCCACACTTCACTTTGTGTTCAGAATCTTGTACTCTTTACCTTAAAAGGAGTCCTCAGATAGCATCAGCTCCAGACACCATTCATTTAGATTCAGTCCTGGTGTGAGAAAGGAAGAGGGGAGGGCAGCCAGAGAGGGAAGGCAGGGGATGAGGAGAGGATGAAGAGAAGAACAGGCTTTGGGGGCACTGGAGTGGGACGGTATATCAGTTGCCTGTCTTATGCTGTGGTGAAAGACCAGGACTGAGGCCCCTGTGGAAGAGTTTATTTTGGCCTCTGGTTTCAGACACACACACACACACACACACACACACACACACACACACACAGAGAGAGAGAGAGAGAGACAGAGAGAGAGACAGAGAGAGAGACAGACAGACAGAACAAGAGAGAGAGAGAGAGAGAGAGAGAGAGAGAAAGAGAGAGGGAGAGAGAGAGAGAGAGAGAGAGAGAGAGAGAGAGCGCACACTAGTGAAGGAGTTGTGGAGGCAGGCAAGCAGAGCAGGAAGCTTAAAGGCCATGTTTCAAACAAGCAGAGGAGAGAGCAAATCGTAAACTCTTAAAGCCTGCCCCCAGAGAGACTCTTTCTCCAGCAATTCCATGCTACCTCTCGAAACAGTACTACCAACGGGGACCAAGCATTCTAATATCTGAGCTTATGTGGCTCATTCTCTTTCACAGGCATAAAGACCAAGAATGTGGGATGGGTAACAGGGCTTTGAACTATGGGATCCCAAGTGGCCTTTCCGAATGGCGTTCATTACCTTGTGGTAATGGTTCATGTCTCTGTTGTGTCCGGGGTCATTTTCCATCCAAGCTCTGCGAGAGTAGGAGCTGTATTTTGCTGGGGCCATTGACTCTGGCTCATTGACCAGGCTCTGGAATGTAAGCGTCTCAATGTAAATACTTATGAATAGACTGTAGCTAGAATTACAGAGTCCTAGATGTGTGGGTCCTGGAAGACCAAGGAAGTGATTCAGTATCATCTGAATCACTGGTGGGTTTGTGTCTGGTGTTCTAAGAGGAAGAATTATTTCAACCCAGGGATGCACATATCATATCATATCATATTTAGCACCGGTGGCTTAACCCGATATATCCAGTTACACCCTGAGTTGTGGGAACTTCTGAAGCTGGAAAATCTGCTCCTAGTTGAGAACGGTTAATCTAGTCCAACTCCCTCATTATAGGTAGAAAGGGTTGGTGAGACAGCTCAGCAGATAAAAGCACCCGCCACCGGCCAATACCCAAAAGGTGGAAAGAAAGACAACTCTGCCAGCTGTCTTCTGATCCCCACACGCTCACCATGAAATGGAGGAGCCTGTGTGTGTGTGTATTGTATGTGTTTGTGTGTGTGTATGTATGTGTATATACAAGTACCATGGCACATATATGGAGGTCAGGGGACAACTATCATGAGTTAGGTTTTTGTGTGTGTATGTGTCACGTGGGTTCCAAAGATTGAACTTGGGCCATAAGGTTTGGTGGTAAATGTCCACTAAGCCTCCCGCTGGTCCCAGGGTTGATTCTTTCTCAAAAGCATTAGGCATGATATCTTAGAGGTCACTCATTCACTCAAAGACACAGCCATGACTCACAGAGTCACAGCGATGGGATGCAGGAGGCACAGAGGTCTTTGTGCTCACAGAGAAGCGGTCTGGGAACCCGTAAGCTTGAGCATGCGTGCTTGTTCCTTCACGGGAAGGAATGCAATGCCTGGTATCCATCTAAAAGCTTGGGAGTGGACAAGTATAATAGCCTGGTGACCTTCGTGCTCTCCGTGTGGCTAAAGACTTCTCTGGCACTGGATTCTCTCCCAGATCTTTATCGAAAGCTTGCTTTTCCAGTCAATCTATAGAACCTATCTTTATGGACTTCACAAAGAGTTTCAATGTCATCATGTCAGATCTGTATTTATCTTACTTTGTTCTCAATGGAGGTTTTGTGGTGAATGTGGTGTTGAGTTAATTATTTACTACCAGAATAATGTTCACCAAATTGTGCTGTTCCTAAATATGCCTAAAACCACTTGGAGTCAGGCTCCAAAAGTTTGAACCAACACCAGCTACTGAGTTATGCTGAACTTACTCGCCTTCTTGCCTCCCACAGATTGTCACTCTGCTGGCTGTGAAGGTCTCACGGGAGCCTGTGCCTACCTAGGTAATGGGCAAAAGGAGGTTGAGAAGGTCAAGAAAAGAACCTGTGTGGTAAAGACCAGGGAGAACAGGGTCTTGGGACCTTGGGACCCTTCCAGCTTTCTCAACGGGATAAGGTCAGTCTGTTCTGGGTTAGATTCCTCTTTAAAAAAACAAGGAGGGCTGATTGAGTTGGTCTACAGATTCCTTCCAGTTGTGTGTGTGTGTGTGTGTTTACATATTGATGTGTGTGCAGGTGCATATGTGCAAGGGTTTTTTTGCTGATATTGTTAATCTAAAAATCTAAGCTAGGAAGAATCAATAAAGAAAACTCTTCTATCAGACAGGCCTGTGGACAGGTCTGTGAGAGTATTTTTTTTTTTTTTTTTTGATTAATGTAAGAGGACCCAGCCCACGGTGAGTGTGTTGTCACACATGAACAGGTGGGCTGAGGTGTTTAAGAAAGCAGTCTGAGCAAGCCAGTGAGCCATGTTCCTTCGTGGATTCTGCTTCAGTTTCTACCTCTAGGTTCCTGTCTCGAGTTCCTGCCCCCGACTTCCCTTTATGAAGGACTGCAAGCTGGAAGATTAATACACTCTTTCCTGCCTGAGTTGATGTTGGTCATGGTATTTATCAAAGCAACTAATCAAGAGCAAACTAGGACTGGGTGTGAGTGCACACATGTGTGCATGCGTGTGGAACACAGAGGTCGATCTTGGGTGTCATTCCTACGAGGCTGTTTACTTTGTTTTGTGAGATGGGACCCCGCTCTGGGACCTGGAGCTAATCAATCAGGCTTAGGTGGTTGATTGGCCAGCAAGCCCCAGGAGTCCCCATGTCTCAGCCACTCTGGCACTGGAATTACAAGCTCAAGACACTCTGTCTGCTTTCTCAAGGATGCCAGAGATCAGAGATCACATGTCTACAGCAATCATTTTACCAGTTGAGCTATCTTCACAGTTCCCAGTCTGGAGCTTTTAAGTACCATGACACTTGGACTGCTGGATGCAGCCTGGTCTTGGATCTGCAATGATGAGACCTCCCTGGCAGAGACTAGATGGCTCTTACTCTGTCGGCAGTGGCGGGGGGGGGGGGGGGTCGTGCCATGCTTGGGCTACACCCCCAGTGCTGTATCACCTATCACATTCTGTGATCCGACAGAATGTCCAGGCTCATCAGGAAGCAGGAGGACATGAGCAAGAGATGCTACTATCTAAGAGCTGTTCAGGTTCTAGAAGGAACAGGAGGATGCTGTCATGGAACAGATGAGCTGTGTAGAAAGGAACTCTGGGCTCGTGAGCTGCTGTCTCTGGGAAGTGTCACCAAGCCTCCATAGTTTTGGATGTAGGAATGTTTGTGCACATTCATGGCTCTGCTCTGGGATATGCTTCTGGAGTGAGGTCACCCTAATTATGCACACTCACGTATTCATGGAGTGAAACCATAAGCACCAAGTACTTAAATGGATCAGGTACCAAAAGTTAGACAAGGAGCCCTGCAGAGAATTTACAGTGGAGTTGGGACGCCATCCTGAAAACTCCATCATCTGGCTGCCTCTGCCCCACTGCTAAACGGTGGGTGATTCTTTTCCCTGGGAAGCAACAAAGTCACTTCCTGTAAGAAATGACAGGCACAGGGGAAAATTTCCTGAACAGAACACCAATGGCCTATGCTCTAAGATCAAGAATTGACAAATGGGACCTCATAAAATTGCAAAGTTTCTGTAAGGCAAAGGACACTGTCAATAAGACAAAACGGCAACCAACAGATTGGGAAAAGATCTTTACCAATCCCACATCCGATAGAGGACTAATATCCAATATATACAAAGAACTCAAGAAATTAGACTCTAGACAACCAAATAACCCTATTAAAAAATGGAGTAAGGAGCTAAACAAAGAATTCTCAACTGAGGAAATGAGAATGGCCGAGAAGCACCTAAAGAAGTGTTCAACATCCTTGGTCATCAGGGAAATGCAAATCAAAACAACCCTGAGATTCCACCTCACACCAGTCAGAATGGCTAAGATCAAAAACTCAGGTGATAGCAGATGCTGGCGAGGATGTGGAGAAAGAGGAACACTCCTCCATTGTTGGTGGAATTCCAAGATGGTGCAACCACTATGGAAAACAGTCTGGTGGTTCCTCAGAAAATTGGACATATCACTACCTGAGGACCCAGCTATACCACTCCTGGGTATATATCCAGAAGATGCTCTAACACATAACAAGGACATATGCTCCACTATGTTTATAGCAGCTTTATTTATAATAGTCAGAAACTGGAAAGAACCCAGATGCCCTTCAACAGAGGAATGGATACAAAAAATGTGGTACATTTATACAATGGAATATTACTCAGCTATTAAAAACAATGAATTTGATAAATTCTTATATAAATGGATGGAACTAGAAAATATCATCCTGAGTGAAGTAACCCAATCACAAAAGAACATACATGGTATTCACTCACTGATTATTGGATTTTAGCCCAGAAGCCTGAAATACCCAAGATTCAACTCACAGACCACATAAAGCTCATGAAGAATGATGACCAAATAGGGGAGCCTTCAGTCCTTCTTAGAAGGAGTAACAAAATACTCAAGGGTGCAAATATGGAGACACAGTGCAGGACAGAAACTGAAGGAGAGACAGACCATTCCACCTGGATATCCATCCTATGTGCAGTCACAAAAGGTAGAGGTTGATGTAGATGTCAGGATGTACATGCTGACAGGAGCCTGATATAGCTGTCTCCTTAGAAGTCTGCAAGAGTCTGACATACTCAGAGGCAGAAGCTCACAGCTAACCATTAAACTGAGCATGGGGTTCCCAATGGAGAAGATAGAGTGAAGGCTGAAGGAGTTGAGAGGATTCGTGACACCATGAGGAAAGCAACAATCCCAACCAACCAGAACCCCCAGGGTCTAAACCACCAGCCTGGGAGCGCTTAGGGAGGGACCCATGGCTCCAGCTATATATGCAAGGGAGCTATATATAAGTGGGAGAAGAGATCCTTGGTCCCATGAAGGCTGGACATGGGGGGGGGGATATTCGAGGGTCGGGAGGTGAGGTACGGGGGAGGTTGGGTGGGGGTACACCAACGTGGAGGCAGGAGGAGGGGGGAAGGGATAGTGAGTTCCTGGGAGGGAGGGGGGAAATGGGTAAGGAGAGAACATCTGAAATGACATTTCCTGTTTAAACATTCCTTCTGGACCACCTTGCACCCATGTGAGATGAACAGAATGAAACAAAGCTAAGTTGTAATTGAGGCTCTGGGCGGGTCTGCTGGGTCTTCTGTGTACCTGTAGTTGCTCACGGTACCACTCAAGACACTGACAGCTGCCTCAGAGAAACTGCAAATGATCTGTAAGAGCCTCTCTAAACACCTCATCATCCATCATGGCGCCTGCTCATGCAGGGGATTGTCAGGGAAGGAGCGGCCAGTCGGAAGGGCTCCGTTGCTCTTTCAACTGTTAAGTATTCACGTCTTTACTTGGTATACTGATCCCTCTTCCTGCAGTGTTGGGGCACTGGGTAAGTTCAGGATTACTGTCTCTTCCACTTCCTGCAGTGAGAATGGTTTTGTTGAGGAAGGAAAGATCTTCGGGGTGAGGAGAGCAAAATCACGAAGGGAGAACTATTTGAGGAGTTTGGTTAATGTGTTTAGATGAGTCAGGTGTGGAAGAGCAGGACCCAGAGAACGGTGAGTGGATTTTATTCTGTGTGCTGTAGGGAGCCACTGAGCATTGTTGAGCCCGTATAAATCAAAATAAAAGAGGAAAACACACAATGCCAACCAATATAGCTACTCCAGACAGGAAGAAGACCTTGAAGTCAGGCTAGGAGGTTTCCGACTCTTGCAACAACTCTGGCGAGAGGAACAAGAGAGGGAAAGAATCTGCAGCTCAGGGTGTGGGGACGGGAGGCAGAGGTGGCTGGGGAGAAGAGAGTTAAACTCGGCAGCACAGCAGGTCCCTAGAGATGGAGTGAACAGCAATCAGGCCCAGGGCCACTTGGGCCTGACTCAGCATCTACAATCATCTCTCATTAGGATGCCCATGTCCAAGTGGCCTGTGATTGTATGGTTTTACTCTAATTAATTTTCTCTCATCAGAGGTGGCAATGGAAGTATTCAGCAACTTCCCCCGCCCCCACCAAGAACTTGGGGACCAGGGACAGATTAGCAACAGGCCAAACTTTCCAAACTTCTGTGGTTGTTTACAAGAAGGGAGATGCTGGGGTCGTTTGTTGTTTTGAGTCATGGCCGTGTCTCCTGAAGGTGCCTGGAGCAGGAAGGCTGAAAGTCAGAGCTGTATTTCTGAGACTGTTTATAGCAATCCCAACAAGGCATTTTTATTTTATGCTTCTCCGAGGAAGAGCCACTGAGGCATGTCAGCTTCCCCTACAGCAGACCTGGCTGCACATCAAGGTGTTCACACCTGCAGGATGCAGGTGGTTGGATGGAGGCTCTGTCGTCCTCGGTCTTCCTTTCTGCACTATGCCTTGAGTCTCCATGATAGCCATTGCCCCCTGTTTTTATTTCACCTTTGCTACTCAGGTGAAAACACGGTGCCCCTGCCTGTGCCCTCTGCGTATTTCTGCTCACGCTGTTGGCACTCAGTTCTAGAATTGCTTCTCTGGACACCTCCACATCCACCCCATACCCAGCCTTGGTACACACACAAGCATCAAGACCTGGTCCACCTCTTACTCAATGGCTAGTCTCCACAGGCTTTTACCTCTGTTTCTTAGTGTTTCTCATGTGGTTCTTTTCCTTTCGGCTGTCCCTCCGCCCCCAGGTTAGAGGCTATTCTTAGACTCCTCCAATAAATTCATTCTTTGCAGGGAAGGACTGTGGCTGATACTTAGGGTGACATCTAATCTTTCATTTAAACCAAGACACTCCCAAGACCGGTGGCTGCTGCTGACAGCTGATCCTTTTTTATTGACCCTCTGTTCCTATGTGTTCTGACAATTGCTTCCTGCAAGCCCCAGGCCTTTCCCATACTCTCTGTGGCAGAACCCTAAGCCCACACAGCCAGGATCAGTTCCATACCACAGATCCAAAGGAGCCAGGTAAACACTCAGTGTTCTTGGTTGGGAGTCTTCATATGGAATCTTGTTTTATCTGGCAGAGGTTCCCAGGGGACTGCACCCCAGCTGTCCACTGTGTTAACCAGGACTGGCTCAAACCCTTTGTGTGCATTTTCTCCTTTTCCCTCTGCAACAAAGATCTTGCATTCAGTTCTTTGTCTCAGCCACAATCTTGGTCAGTGGAGAGGTATGATTTCCTACCTTAGAGATGCATCACTGGCACTAACCAGCCTAGTGTTAGCTCCTGCCCCCAAACTATTCTTTAAAAGTACAACAAGGGGTTGGAGAGACATGTCAGTGTTTGATAGCATGTGATGCTCTTCCAGAGGAGGACCAGAATTTGGTACCTAGTATCCACTTTGGGCAGCTTGTAACCTCCTGTAACTACAGTTTCAGGGGATCTAATGCCCTCTTCTGGCCTGTGAGAGAACTGCACACACACACACACACACACACACACACACACACACACCCGGAAATAAAATGAAATCTAAAAAGAAAATAGAAAATAAAGTAGCTCTATAAGTATCAGTGTGGCTACAGACTGGTAATATAACGTTGAAAGAAGAAGACAAGCAGCTTAACACATGTTCAGCATGCCGCCCATTGTGCAGCAAGGCTGAAGATCTTCCTGTTTGTTCAGTGTGCTACTGTGATCACATGTGTCCGCTAACATGTCACATTAGTTATTTGTGTCCTTGCTTGGCAAATTACCCAGCCAAAGCAACTTAAGGGGAAAGAGCTTACTTTGCTGCATAGTTCCAGAGTGTAGTCTATCACAGTGGCAGGGGCTTGAGGCAGCGGGTGACAAGCAGAGAGCTCAGCTCACTCTCGCCATTCCCTTATGGAGCTGTCAGTATTTACCATGGCCAAGAATGATCACAGAAGTTTCAGAGCAGTGATACCCACAAGGGCGATATGTTCTGTTGTATACTCTATGTACCAGTCAGCAGCACCCTGCCCATGGCATGGTATTGCCTTGTGACTGCATACTGGTTAGGAGGGAATTAGTGGTGCTAGACCCATTTTATGTGTTTCTCTATCTTACAGTATCTTAAAATATTGTTATCATTTTTATTACATTATATTTATTTATTTAGTATATGTATGTATGTATGTGTGTATGTATGTGTGTGTATGTATGTGTGTGTATGTATGTGTATGTATGTGTGTGTGTATGTGTGTGTATGTATGTATGTATGTATGTATGTATGTATGTGTATGGGTGGGAACAAGAGGCACATGTGGGCACCATAGCTCACACATGGAGTTCAGAGGACAACTTTTGAGAGTTGATTTTCCTTTTCCACCATGTGAGTCCTGGAGACTAACTTAGGTCATAAACTTTGGCAGCAAGTGGCTTTACCCATTAAACCATCTCATACACTAAGGCCAAAGATTGCCATACTTATTTCTTAGCTTTTATATTTTTATTATGTATATGCGTGTAACTGTGTGTGGATATGTGCACATGTGTGTTGGTGTCTGTGTATGTGTGTGCTCATTGGTATTAATTTGTATTATGAAACTCACACAACCTAGCACCTCCTGGGAGTAGAGCCTCAGTGGGGCATGGTCTACATAAGATGCATTTATGTAAGGTTGTCTTGATTGTTAATTGATACGAGAAGACACAACCCATTGTGGGCAGCACCACTCAAGGGGCTATTCTCTACTTGTTTTAGTTAGGGTTTCATTTCTGTGAAGAGACACCACGACCAAGGCAACTTTTTAAAAGGACAACATTTAATTGGGACTGGCTTACAGTTCCAGAGGTTCAGCCCATTATCATCATGGTGGGAAGCATGACATCAGGCAGACATGGTGTTGGAGAAGGAACTGATAGATTTACATCTTGATCCAAAGGCAGGCAGAAGGAGACTCACTTCTGCATGCTGGCAGGATGGACTATCTCTTCTACACTGGGCGGAGCTTGAACACTAGCCTCAAAGCCCACCTACACAGTGACACATTTCCTCCAACAAGGCCACACCTCCCAATATGCCACTTCCCATGAGCCAAGCATATTCAAACCACCACAGTCCTAGATGAAAGGTGAGGTAGTATAAGGCCATGGCGAGATATGCAACATGAAACCACTGTGTCCTGGGCTGGTCTTCATGGCCAAGAGGACTTGCACAGGGCTTTCCAGAGTGAGTGTAAAAGACAAAATGAAGGCTTTGCTGCAGGTAGTGTGCTTCCAAGCACCTGGCACAAACTCTGGGCAGCATATGGGCCACAGAATGGAAAATAAAGAGTTAAATAAAATCCTACACAACTGTGCCTTGCATGATGATAAAATTACACAAACAGGTGTATTTGAACAGAAAGCTGAAAAATTCCAAGTGTCTAGAACAGAGACCTTTGAGGTTACTAATACGTGGACCTGCATGGCTACAGTGGTGTAAAAATGTTTAATTGGATAAATTACATGATTTCTAAGTTGTCAGGTCATCTGTATTTCTGTGGCTTTGCAGGTTAATTGCTCTGCAGATTCTGCAACGGGGTTTCCTCCTCTAACACTGAAGATGGGTGTCATCTTCATGGCCTTTCCCCTCCTTTCTAGAGAAACTGGGGTGGGAAGACCCTTGAGTTGTGCTCATTCTCACTTTTAGAAGTGATGAGGGACCCATCCATTGGGGCCTGTTTTCCTACCTGCAGAACCTGGGAAATTGTTGAACTCCTTTCTTGGACAGTACCTACACTGGCCATTCTGGCTTTCTGGCCAGTGCTATGGAGTCTCGCTGCTCTAATCTCAGGCTCATTCTGTAGACGACACTTGCAGCTCCTTGCTGGATCTGCCTCTGTTCCAAGATTCAGCTAATTCATAGAGACCTTGAAGGACAGGACCATCTATTTGCCAAATTATATCCAACATCAGTATCTATTAACCTTGCTGCTCTACAGCCTTGCCCGGAGCTCTTTGTACAGCAGGCTTGTGATATATGCATACAACATGGAGTTTGCCCAATACATGCACATGCCCCTTTTATTGTATCAGAGTTTGGGAACTCATCCTAGTCCTACCTGATGAGAATTATTCCAGGAGTCAGGACCCCGGATGCTTCCTCTGGCCACATCCATTTTCAAGTGATACCTGGAAACCCACACCCCTTTCCTGAGACTTCTCTCTTCATTTCCTGACTTCATATTTTATTTGCTGCTGTACCTTAAAAAAAATGCACCAGCAATTCTTGCTCCCAAGGTCACTGACATACTTTTCAGAGAGTTGTTCCTGAGTACCTAAGAAACCCCTTCTGCCCCTACATCCGTCACTGGGCCACAGGAAACAGCTCTGCCGAGTAAGCATACAATGGGCAGAGCAGAGAGGGAGGAAGCCCTCTGTATACTGACCCAGAAAGCAAATGTAAATCAAATCCATCACCAGGAAGTCATTTGGAGGCCAGATGGGGGCTCCTTCCAGAAAACAGTCACTCCCAAAACAGCCTGTTTGACCCCAGAGTTTTATCGTGGGATTCGCTCATTGCTTTAGAACACCACTATGTATCATCTCTGTGTGAAAGAGCTCGCACGGGCTTCTGGATGAGGATAAGGAGAGCAGAAGGAGACACAGAAGAAAGCATGGTAGACCAAGACATTCTGCTGCAACCTTCTAGAGTGTGAGCCAGGTTAGGGGAACGGAACGTCTGAGGGTCATGAGGTGGGGATTGAAGGAGTGTTCTTGATGTCTGTGTGGAGCCTGGAGGAGTGCAAAGGAGAAACTGAACCATGGATCCCAGCCTGACACGGCAGACATGTCTCAACTTACCTTCATGTATCCAGCATCTAGCTAAGTGTGTAACGTTCGGATGAAGGATCTGTAAGCCAAACAGCAGCAGCTTTTCTGGTAAAGAAGGGCACTTCTGTAGAGAGGATATCTTGTGCATTGTATGGATGTGTCACCCATCGATTGAAAAGCCTGTGGCCTATGGCTTAGGGAGGAAATGGAAGGTGGAACATCCAGGAGGAGAAAAGATTCTGAGGTAGAGCCAGGTGGGAGGTCAGCCCGGATGATGTGAGGAGACGGACGATGGACGCATGGCACCTGAGCACAGGTAACCAGTCACACGGCAGAATGTAGGTTAAAATAAATGGGTTATCTTTATTTATAATCTGATTAGAGCAAAACCTAGTTATATGACCAAGGTATTTGTAAATCTATTTTGAGTCTGAGTCTTCTTTCTGAGACCATGGGGCTGGGAGGAAGAGCTGGCCCTAACTTGTACACACATTAGTACGAAGGCCAACTTGGTTGTGTGTTCACCCACCCTGGTAATGTCTGTGAGACTCCACACAGGATGAAGAGAAAAATTCCACTGCCCAGACTCCTGCTGACAGGAACAACACCAGGACATAACTGTAAATGCCCCGAGAGCATCGCTTTCCATCCCTCAAGCGCTTCACCAAGTACCGTATGTGACTGGCGTAAACGGGCCCATAGTTGCAGATAATCAAGTGGATACTCTGTGATCGCACATTGCTATGTATGTTCATATCACTCGCATAAGACGAATACAGGCCCTCTCCTCTACATGACACACCTGAGCCTTTTAGAGCTGAAAATGGACTCTCCAAGGGCCTCTGCCCAGCATGGAGCATGGGACTAATGGCTCCATTATGCAATACAGTCTAATGTCTTTCTAGTAAGAACTGCAGGGTGAGACAGGCAGCCTTAGTTTCTCCGTGTCTTTTACTAATGAATGAATAAATAAATAAAAGTTAAAAAAAATAAAATTGACTTTGTGTGCATTTGTGTGTGTGTGTGTGTGTGTGTGTGTGTGTGTGTGCAGGGTGTGTTGGGGAGGTCTCTCCTTCCACCATGTGGGTTCTGGGTTCAAACTCATCAGGTTTGGCAGCAAGCACCCTTACCCACTGGGCCGCCTCATTTAATGTTAAAATGGAAACAATAACAGTCCCACTCATACTGAAGACGGGAGATGAAGCGTCACACGGTAGCCTGTGCCCACATCAGCACGGTCATTATTACTCCCGTCAGCATCCGCTGCCCGCGTCTCTGGAGCTCCTGTTCACATTTTTCTTCTGTCGTGTACTGAGTAGAAGAGGGCTTGCTTCTAACCAGAAGGAACGTATTCTATCAGTGTTAGCCTCTCGTCTGCTCTGCAGAGATAATGGGAGCAGCCACACGTTACTGAAAACTACATGTGTGATGCGTTATTATCTGGTGTGCTGACGGCATCCTGAGAGGTGTGTTTTATTATCTCCATTTCACAGACCAGGCAGTCGGGGCTTCAAGAGACACAAATGATCAGAGGCCATGAAGCTGATGAAGTCCCCGAGTTCGGAATGCAAACTCGGACCTGATGTCTCTCCTCCTGATTCACCAATCTACGCTCCTGAACTCCATCTGCAAGACACCTGCAAGTGGAGGGTTTAGAGATCTTCCCCCGTGCATTGGAGAGATGAATCGGAGATTAAATACGCTTGCTGTTCTGTAAGAGGACTTGGATTAAATTCCCTTCACCCACAAACCACCCGTAAGCCCATCACTCGGGGATCTGCTGCCACCTTCTGGTCTCCTAGAGTATCACAGTCACAGGTGCATACACAGCTACACAGGGATGGGTGTAAGCATGTGCACATGTGCATGCACACACAAACATTGACACACACCACATAGACACACACAGACTTAGACATACATAGGTACACACACATACACTTACACATACATACACACAGTCTTAGACACACACAGACTTAGACACATACAGATTTAGATACACACACACACACACACACACACACACACACACTTAAAAATAACAAAATATAAAGTTTAAGAAAAAAAGCTTTATGAGGCCCGCAAAGCTCTGGACGCCTCCCTCTAAGAGGAGGCTGTGCAGGCTGTGTGATGGGACACGGAGGATGGGAATCCCAGCAGACACAGACACAGGGGCCAGGAGAGGGAGTCAAGTCTAAGTACCCTGGAGTCAGCCTCTCCAGAGAAGAGACCTCCTCCCACATACGTGACCTTTATCTGTCAACTTTAGAGTGGAATAATTGCAGTGTTTAATTCGTTGGCTGGGAGAATCCAAAGACACGGCTTCTATAAAGAGTGTTTAGTGCAGAGCTCAAAATCAGTATCTGTCATGATTACTGTTATTGGTGGTCCAGCTTGATTACAGACTGTTTCTTCTTCAGAGGTGGCACTCAGTTACACAGGACAGTCCTTGGGGCTGGAGCAGGTGTCCCCTCTACAATCCTGCCCACTCTCATGGCCACTAGTCCCAAGTCCACCCCACCCACGCCCAACCCAGACCCTCTCACTTCCTGACAGCTTATGTTGCCAAGACACTGTCACTGCCATGTGTGGATATCTGCATATGATTTCTGTTTAATGTTTTAGAAAGTTAGATACTAAAAGGGGGGCATGCTTAAGTAAATTATGGCCCATCAACCTGATGGCGTATTAAGCAGCTATTAAAGGGGTAATTAGCGAGGCAGGGTAGCAACATGGAAAATGCTTATGGATGCGTAGGAAACAGAAAAGCCAGTAAGAACACTGGATTATTCGGTGATTGCCACCTGTCAAAACCACAAACCTATGAACAACCACCCAGGGGCTTGGTAGCATGCTTCCTGCCTCTTTCATTTTATTGTTTTTATAAAAACTACATCAGAGAAACAGAGTGCTATTTGGAAAGCACTCTGCTTTGGAAGCATGTGGAAGCATAACTCTGCAGTCCTCATCTGTGAGAGGGACAGACAGTGTGCTTCAAAAGACCTCGCTGGCTGCTGGCTGCTGGCTGCTGCATTGCTACACACACATCTGGGTTCCTAACTGCAGAGAGGGAGGGAGATGAATTTCTTTTTCTAAGCAGAGTTTATATTCTCCTGTGCCCTATCCTTCCACTCCTAGTACTGATATGTCCTAGCTCCTGGAAGGAAGGGAGGTTTTAGAGTTTTAGTATTTCTCCTGGCTTCTAGGTGGGGAGCCAGGCGGGGATAAAGGTATTCACCAAGCAGGGCGGGGCTTCTATGACGTCACAGGAAGGGAGGAGTTTAAAACTACAGTCTGCTTCCTTTAATTGTCCCTCACAGTCTTCTTCCCACCGTTTTTATTTCCTTTCCTTCCTCCCCTTTATTTCTCCTCTCTCTCCCTCCCTCCCGTTCCTCCATCTCTCTCTCTTCCATTTCCTTTTCTGTCTTCTCTCCTATCCCTCTTCTTCCCCCTTTCTTCCCGTTCCCTCTATCCTCGTCTGCTCTCCTTCCCTCCATGGAGTGTCAATTTAGTGAACCCCTACTCAGTTTGTAAAGGCAATCTCTGCTCTCAAGTTGTCTAACCTGGAAGTCAGTCTTAACATGCATGTAAACCCCACCCCCCCTCCCGACCCCCCCCCCCCCACCCCCCCCCCGGGATAGGGAGAGTAGTTAACAGCTCAGAGTAGTCAGGGCTTCTCAGTGAGAATAGGAAAAGTCACCCGGTAGACCAAGCCACTCTATGGGCAACCTGGGCTGGGGTCACTTGACGGGGCTCATCACTATCATTCAAAAGGGAGGGACGTGTATCCCAGAAATGAGAACTGGTGATTTATTCCAAGTCACAGACCAACTTGTTGGCTGAATCCAGTTCTTCTGTTTCTAGTGCACTCTGTATGCAAGGTTGTTTCGCCCAGTGTCTGGTCTTGCCTCTTTCTCTCACGACCTTCACTGTTGCATTTCCCTCTGACTGGCCTCTTGCTAGGTCACCCCAGGGCACCGGGACAATCGTTTGGCACTGCTCCGAACAACAGCTCCTGTGTCTCAAGGTGGCATGACCTCAGGTTTCAAGGTCACAGGGTCATCTCCTCCCTGTCCCTAACTCCTTCCTCTCTCAGAAGAAACTTGCTCTAAGTAAGGCAATCTGTCTAGAATGAGACATCAGCTCAACAGCCACCCAGGGCCAGTTCTCCCTAACTCTAGCCTTGTCTTGTCTTTTTGTTTCCGGTCGCCACCACGGGGAATGAAGAATGGTTGAACTCGGTGACTTTGGCACCTTAGGTTTTGGTGCGAGTGCCTTAGTTTACCTGAGCTTGGGGACTAGTTATTCCAGATGACCCTGCCTTCTCCAGTCTTGATGCAGATATTTCCAGATGTTCAAGGGATATACGACAAGGACCTGGGGACACATTGTGGGTCAGAACTTGAGAGCTGATGTGGAAACCTGGCTCTGAGAGGAACAGCAAGTTGGACCACAAAGAACTTCATGGCCCGCTGCTATTTGCTTTTCTGTTTTTCTACCTATAAATCTGTTCTCTTGCTGTGCCGTTTGCGTGGTTTTGAGAGGCCATTATCTTGTCATTGTTCCATGGCACTGACATTATCTCTTAATTACACAATTACTTTGTTATGTACTGTAGACCTAGTAATAAAATATTTGAAGTGTTTGAGCACAGGCAGTGTTTTTTAAAAAAATACAATTTGATTCAAACCATCTCCTAAAAGTCACCCGCACAGACAAAAGATGTCTCTCTGTTTCTTTTTCCCATTGAGACTGAGGATCTGAGAGGAGAAGGAACCTGTTGTTTGTCACATACGGTTATAAGAATAGCTTCTGCGACCGTGGAAGCCTGTGGCAGACTATATGGCATCTAAAAGCAAGGTTGGAGGTGTGGCCCGGGTCTGATGACACCTGGGCCTTGAGTTTCTCCTTATCTATGAAAATGCGACCTGAGTTTTTTCCTACCCCATGTTACCCACCAGGCCTATCTAGGTCAGACAGTGGACCCAGGAAGGGACTCCCCTAGGAACTGGTTTGCTTTAAGCCTGGTCCCACTTTGCATAAAGACTTCATGATTTTCAAACACCATGAAGCCACATGGGTGTACAGCTCTTCTGCATGGAAGAGTTGTGTTTCTTACAAGTATCATCTATCTGTTTATCTAGCATCAATCAATCTATGTATCTATATATTTATCTATGTATGTTTATATATGTATGCGTTGCATGTAGCTTTGCTCTTCTCCACTCTAGCTCCGGGAAGTGGCTATGCTACCAGCCCCCTCTCAGCTTCCCTCAAATTCACAGATAAAAGACACAGACACACAGTTGTTCAATTTCAACTTGCCTCTTGGCACAATTGCTGGGTGCTATTCTTTCCTGCTCTTATTACTCTTAGTTCCATTCCTCCCACCAGCCCTAAACTTTAGTGGTTTGTCCCATCTAGCCCCTGCTTAAACCCCCTGACCACCCACCTGTAGGAGTGGCCTGTGTGGCCATTGTTTTGAGATCTTGCTTGGGTCTTCAACCCTTCTCCATCAGAAGCATGGCAGAACTCTTGTCTCTCCTTCCTTGTATCTCCCTTTTCCTCCAGGGACCCAGAAGTCCCACCTGTACCTTCTGATCAGCAATTGGCCCATGGCCTTCTTTACTGACAGATCAAGAACCAATTGGGGAACAGGACCTCAGCATCAGAACTACCCTTACATGTATGCATGTTGTATGTATGTATGTATGTATGTATGTATGTATGTATGTTATATGTATGCATGTTTCTATCATCTATTTTATTATATCTTCTTCTTCTTCTTCTTCTTCTTCTTCTTCTTCTTCTTTTCTCCTTCTCCTTCTCCTTCTCCTTCTCCTTCTCCTTCTCCTTCTCCTTCTCCTTCTCCTTCTCCTTCTCCTTCTCTTCTTCTCCTTGCTCTTTCTTTCCTTTCTCCTTCTCCATTCTTCTTCATCTTCTTTTCTTCTTCTTCTTCTTCTTCTTCTTCTTCTTCTTCTTCTTCTTCTTTTATGTAGTTTATAGTGTATGTATGTGGTGTATGCCCATGTGTGCATATACCTGTTGGCATCTTAGGAGATCTGAGGCATTTAATTTAACCTCATCTCACTCATCCTAATGGTTGCTTTGGCTTCTGATGTGTAATTCCCATTGGTTTTGATAGCCTTCTAAAGGCAGTTGCTTCAAAATTTTTACATATTTGAGCAGTTCTAAAGTATGTTTATGGTTTATTTATTTTTTAAAAAAATATGTGTATGGAGGTATACATCTCTGTGTGGGTTTTTACTTGTGTAAGTGCAGTGGAGCTGGGGGTGGTGGCCAGGTGGAGGCTGAGAAGGATATCAGATTCACTGGAGTATAGGTGACAGAAGCTTACCAGGTGTGGGTGTTGGGAACCAAACTATGATTGCAGAGTCCTCTGCAAAAGCAGTGAGCTCTGTTAGCTGCTGAGCCAGTGGCATCTGCTATGATCTAAGCGAAAGGTCACAAAGTCTCCAGCGAAACATCTCCCATGAGAGGTCTATTGGGGAGGGGGATGCAGAGGCTGCCTCTGGGCAGGATGAGGGAAGAAGAGAATGTGGAGAGGAGGGACTAGCCTTTTATAAGGGGGTGTAGTGCATGCACAGGGGAGGATATGAGATTCTGGTGATAGTGGAAATGTGTTGCATCTTGGCAGCTAGTGAGGGTGTGTCCCGCCATTACTAGGTCCCTGGGGCAGGTGGTGGAGACACCTGCTTTCCAACTGTATCACTATTGGTATTTCAAGGGATATTTTGGATAATAAATGATAAAGCTTTATATGAATTACTGCTTGGAAATGTGATACATTTAGTGATAAATAAACATACAATGAGACTCGCTGTGTGTGATGTGACTCCTCCCTTCTCTTGCCTCCTATCCTTGCTGCTCCTGAGCTGGTTCTAAAATGACTAGATGACAGCCCCGTGGCATGGTTAAGGAGGAAGTTTGTATCGCAGACTTGAGAGACAGAGCAGAGCGTGAAGCAGAGAGAGAAAGTAGTAGACTGAATATGCAATAGAGATGCAGGAGCAGAGAGATGGAGGGAGAGGGGTGGGGAGAGGGAGAGGTGAATGCAGAGTGCTGGCAAGAGAGAAGAAAGCTGGTGAATAGCAGAATTATAGGAAGGAGTACTGTGGGGGAGGGGGCCCGCGAGCTAGAGACGCTAAGGGAAGGGAGGAGGCAGGAACAGCTAAGATGTTAGCACTGACTTTGAAATGTGTATCAGGTACTTGTGCTACTAATGGATCCCAGAGGCCAGAGTGTGTTTTGGTATATTAATAGACACCACCGGTAACCATTTGTTTCTTCTACCTGTGATAAGGAAAATACCTCCTTCTGATAGGAGGTAACTGGCTTCACAAGTTCCTGAGGAATGCTGGTTCTTGTTTAACCGACAGAATACGGGGGAAATGGAGTTTCCTCTGGGCCTGACACTGGTCACCGCCAAGATTTCTTGTGTGACATATAATATTCTTCAGAATATTACATGTGTGTTAAAGCTCACTCTTACTTTCCTTCCTCTCCATGCTACTTGTTGTTAACATTAAATAAATTGTATGCTTTGCCCTTCACCTTCCGTTTTATGCTTAGATATAATTTTAAAACCATCATTTTGGCTTTATGCATTTTTTTTTTTGAAGTGGTAAACTAGAAACTCAAGTAGAGTGAAAAACTAATGTGGTTATTATATTTTCCAGAAAACCTGCCAAAATACTAGGGATGTAGCCTAAAAAAAGATAAATTACACCATATTACTAAAAAATATTCAAATAAGGCAAAAAGAAGACAGGGACTAGGGAAGATAAGAAAGAAAGAGGAGGAAGGGGAGAGAGAGAGAAGAAGAGAGAGAGAGAGAAGAGAAAGAAGAGGAGAGAAGAAGAAGAGAGGAGGAGGAGAGGAGGAGGAGGAGGAGGAGGAGGAGGAGGAGGAGGAGGAGGAAAGCAAGCAAGACCAGAGGAGAGTAAAAATGTAATAAAATGGTAAACCTCACTGCCAGACATGGTGTACATGCCCTTATTCCAAAGATCTGAGAATGGCCTACTCTAAGGATCAGAGTCCACTTCGTATAGACACTTGGTGATTTCAGGAACATAATAAAGACACATATAATAGGCTTCTTCCCTGATGTAATAAACTTATTTAAGGCAAATTAAAAATATAAAAGCAGGTTTATCTGGGAATGCCTCTTGGGTGGGTTCACCAGTTCAGGAGACAAGGCCATGAAAGTCACCATGTAGGTAGGGAGGCAGGAGGGAGAGAGAGAGAGAGAGAGAGAGAGAGAGAGAGAGAGAGAGGCAGAGAGGCAGAGCAAAGGACTAAGAGAGTAGCTAACCAGAATGTCTGGACTATAATAGGGACAAGCCTGTGGGGGAAGAGCAGCTCAATCGCTAGGCTGGGACGTTTAGGGTGGAGGGTAGGGTTTGTAACAGGGTAATAGAAAGATGCTGAGAAAACCTGGAGGAATGGGTACACTTCTATATGTCCAACAGGCGCTTCAGCTGCTTGCCAGGGTTTGAAACTTAACAACATGGCTTTAAATCCCTCTCTTCCCATGAAGAACTGTACTTATAAAGATATCTCTCTATCTGTGGGTCTCTCCATTCTCATGGATCATTGGCCAAAACAATTCACAAGGGCAGTGGGAGTAAAATGTTCAAACGGTTCGGAAGCCCTGTGAATATGTACAGTGAATGGCAACCCTGGGGCCCACGGTCAGTAGGCAGATCAACATTAATTATAGTGATTCAAGGCTTATAAAGTTTTGGGGGACTGAGGGTAGGGATATGCAGGATGGGCAAAGGTCATTGGCTGGAGGCTTAGGATACCTGAAATGTCTTGTTAGCATGAGAAGCATTTCAGGAATCTGAGGTGCTGGGTGAACAGGTTTTATCAGGAGAAAGGAAATTGATCCTGTAATCAAACTAAGGCTACATGACATTCTTCAGTTAAGGGGTTTTGAATTCCCCAGACAGGGTCAGAGAAGGAGAAGACCTACTAAAGAAGGTAGTCTCCCATATTGCGCCAAGCTCAGACACTATCTAGTTATGGTGGACTTCAACTTTAATTAGCAGAGTTTCTCTCTCTGTCTCTCTCTCTCTCTCCCCAACCATCCATATATCCATCTAAACATCTATCTATCTGCCTACCTATCTGTCACTCTTATTCAAGGGTTGCAAGTGTCCATGTATCAACACAGACACAGACACAGACACACACACCCTAAATTTCATTGTCAGTTGTAGTACAGTAAATTATATTACATTTAAATGGTCTAAACTCACCAATTAAAAGACAGAGATTGTCAGGCTGAAAATAAAGTCAAAATAAAACAAAAATCTCAATGATATGTTGTATTGTAAGAGATACACTTTAAATGTAAAGAGACACAGCAATTTTAAGAGAATGAAGAAAATGATTTATTGTTTAGATAATAATGAAGATAATTCAAGTGATAAACATTTTGCAAGCACTATGGAAAATAATTAAGTGGGTTCTCAGAAAACCAAAAGCAATATTAGCATATATAGTCCAATACATTCAATGCTATTGATGTATGTAGAAGTGCTGAAGGAAGGGTCTTGAAGCAGTATTTGCAAATGTTCATAAAAACAGCATTATTCAAAACAACCAAGAGGCAGAAGCCATCTAAAAGTCATCCATAGCTGATTAGATGATCAAAGATATGTCCAAACATTACTCAGCCTTTAATATCAGGGCAATTCTGGTACATACAAGGTATAGATAAAAATCAAGGGCTTTGTGCTAAAGAAGACCTGCCAGCCTTCGAAAGAAAATAATGTATAATTCTAATTCTCTAAAGTACACAGAGTGTCTGCTATGCCATGAAGCATTCTTTATCCCCAGAGAACCTTTAGCAAAGAGAACCTTGGTTGTAAATGTAGATAGGCACACAGAGGTTACAGTGTGGCCAGGGAGGAATGGATCTGATGTTATTTCATGTTTACAGAGTTTCAGTTTTCAAGATGGAAAAGTTCAGACATTCACTTTGTAGCAGCCTGAACATCTTAACCCCACTAAATTCTTAGAAATAGTTACAATGAGAGGTATGCTGTGTAATTGGAAGAAAAACAAAATTGAAATGGCTACAGTAGTTTCAGACAAAGTAGACTCAAGGCAAGGAAAGCTATCAGTACAAAAGAGTGTTCCAAAATGATACAAGGATCCCTACGTACACTAAACATGTATGTACCCAACAATAGATAGCGAAACACACAAAGCAAAAAAAAAAAAAAAAAAAAAAAATGGACAGAACTAGAAGCTGAAAACTTCAGGATTGTAGTTTGATACTTTAACAGCTATCTCTTTAAATTTTATATACTCCCCATCCTCTCCCCACACCAGAAGTAGTATAGGAGCTGAAATAGTATGGGAGCTCTAAGCACATGGTTAACAAATGATTGGATGAAAAAAATTCTAGGATGGCCCAGATCAGAATACACATTTTTAAAGTGACATTCTCTGTCTTGTTCAACCTCACCTTGTTTCCCATCTTTATTTATGTAGTTGCTTTTCTCCTTCACTCCCCCTCCCCTCCCCTTCTACTTCTTTTCCACTTATTTATTTTCTTTTACTGTGTTCTCATAATGCTTCTTTCTCTTCCCTTTAATGGGCACTTACCCTACATAGCACCAATATCGCACAATTAGGTCTTCGTAAATGCAAACGAAACAATTTTGTATCAAATTATTGTCTTAGTTCCTTTTCTCTATTGCTGGGATAAAAGCAACTCAAAAGAGAAAAGGTTTATTTCAGCTTACATTTCCAGGGAAAAGGTTCTTCATTGTGGTTGGAAAGACTGGTAGTAGTTGGAAGGCAGGAGCTGGCCTGGTCACAGTATCCACTCTCCACCTCCTCTAGGTTTTGTAATCTTCCCAAACAGCGCCTCCAACTGGGGACCCACTGTCCAACATGTGAGCCTATAGGGGACATTTTTCATTCAAACCAAACCTTCCTGGACTCTACTCCGGGTGTCTGCTGTAAACTGCTTAGGAAATTTACAAGATCACTGGGGACTACAGTTCTGGGAAGGAAGGCTTCCAGAGAAGGCAAAATTAGAATTTGAACAGAGCTTTGATGAAGGACCGCATTCCAGAAGGCCATGCCAGTTCATCTCTCTAACAAAGCATGGTAAGTTAACTGGCTGTCCATATGATATCAAACAAAGGTCATGCACATGTCACCCTCTTTGCTGTGTCTTCATGCCCTCTCCTTGCCCCCCTCCTTGCCTCTTCCCTACACTTTTCAGAGGCAGTCCTCTATGATTACTGTAGGTTTCTCCTCCTGGGACTCTCCATTACCAGAATAGCCTAATACCTTGGCATCTCCCACAGACCAAGAAGCACGTTGGTGCTGATGTTGTGGAGCCTTTGGCTGTCTCATCAACCTTAGACCAGGCTTCTGTGCATGGGCTATGGACATGCTACCTGCTCCTGATGCCCGTGGGGACCTCCTTCTGTTCCCTGGTCTCTCTGGGTGAGGAACACTTCCCATCCAGCATGGGTTGGAAGCTGTTCATGCAGCCTGAGAAAACGTTGATCAAATGTTCTGTCCAGGCAGCTTGCATCGTTGAAGAGTCTTTCAAAGAACTAGAACATAGAGCACCCATGTGACTGTGTGTGTGTGTGCATGTGTGTGTGTGCATGTGTATGTACATGCTCCTGTGTGCATGTGTGTGCATGTGTGTGTATGTGTGTGACATTGTGCATGTGTGTGTATGTGTGAGCATGTGTGCATGTGTGTACATGTCTGTGCATGTGTGCATGTTGTGTATGTGTGTGAGCATATGTGCATGTGTGTGTATGTGTGTGAGCATGTGTGCATGTGTGTACATGTCTGTGCATGGTGTGCATGTGTGTGAACTCATGTGTGTGTGTGTATTCTGAGGCTCAGTGTTCACCCAGCTTTGCAGAATAGTCACGTCCTAGGCTCGTGAGAGCCCCCATCTCAAAACACAAAGTGGAAAGAACCTGGATAGTAACACCCGAGATTGTCCTGTGACCTCCACAGGAATCACTACACCCACTCTCCCTCTTACACACACAAATACACTTTTTAGAAAGTTTTTCACCTTTTATAATACTGGGTTAAATTTCATATACTGTTGAAATAATTGAACTCATTTCTTGGAGAGAACAGGGAGATTGGGAGATATTGGTCAAAATATTTCAAGATTCTGGTTTTTTGTCCTAGGCTGTTGTGACTTTGAGTGTACAATAATGAACCTTATATTGTAAAATTACTAAGGGGTGGTCTTCTAATGTTCTCACCTCAAAAAATAAGTGTGTGAGGTGATGGTTAATCATTTAACCCTTCCATGATGTATTCACATATCAAAAAAAATCACATCAAGGACCATAAACATGAAAAATCACTATTCGTTAATTAAAAAGAAGTGTTAAGTTGGATGTGGTGGTGCACACCTGTAATCCCAGCACCAGGAAGAGGGATTCAGGAGGGTCATGAGTTCAAGGCCATCTTTGACTACAAATGGAATTAAAAGCCATTCTGGGCTACAAAGGACCCTACCTAAAAAACACAAATAAATAATGTATTTTAAACAGTGGAAATAAACCAATTTCTTATACAGGTAGCTCCTTTCTCTTTCCATCTCTGTTAATGTGGCTATCTGGAAACATTTTTGAAATAGTCTTTTCAATTCTTTGAAATTTTCATTCATTCTGCAATGCGTATCAATTACATCCATTCACCATTATCTCTCTATGGACACCCTCACCAAATCTTCCTCCGAAACTCTCATCCTCTTTTTTAAAAAAATCATTATTAATAACTCCTTGAGCGCAATGTGCTCCTTGTATGCACATAGGGGTAGGGCCATCTACTGGAGCTTGGCCAATCTATCTGAGGCCACATTCCTCATGAAAAATGGCTCCATTATCTGCCAACAGCTCCTCCAATAGGGTGGATAACTGGGGTCCCCTCCATGATCCAGGTTGGAATTTGGACTGACTTGATCTTGTTTTGGTGCGATCATGCTATGAGCTCATGAGTACAATAGCCCCGTCATGTCCAGAGACAGCATCCACGACACACCTCATTGCCAGCTCTCATGTTCTCTTTGCTTCCTCTCCCATGTCTGTTCCTCCCTCAGCTAAACACGGGGAGTCAGACCCTGTGGGTCCTAGGAACAGAGTTTCCTCGAACAGACAGATGCCTTTCTTAAAAAGGTGAACTCTCGCTCTTAACGGAGCTGGATCAAGACTCACCTCCTTTTCTCCCATAAGACAAACCCTAAGACAGATTCTCCCTTACCCTCCTACCAATGCAGTTGTCACAGGCTGTAAGCTTCCCCTCCACCCTCCAGCACTCCAAGCACATGGAACAGTGCCAGTGGAGTGCGCACTCTAGTCACAGGCTTTGCAGCCTATGGGTGCTGTGTTGAGTCTCACAGATGAGCTTAGCAAGTGTTGACTGACCTAACTTCCACCAAAGGGCATACAGCTTAAAGACCCCCACTGTGAGAAGGTCACAGATTGAAGATGGCACCTGTGGTTACAAGTGTCAGGGACAAAGAAAAGGCTGAGCTGACAGTTTCCTACTCCTGAGAGAAGCTCTCATCAGCTCTGCCACCCGTGAGATTAGGAGAGCAGCTCAGAACAATCAGGCAAGATGTCTACAGTGTAAATAAACAGCACCATCATTAACGGAGAACTTTACCCCGAGAATATTTCATGGCTAGAGGTATTAGCATGTGCTATTTCAAAATTTTCTTGTGTCTTTTTTTATCACACGAGCACTAAATTTATTTCACAGTATGTTGTCCTCATGAGTCTTAACCATAAATTTGACACAGTTCAGGAGAAGTCTCAACTGAGGAATTGCTGAGGTCACCCTGTACTGTGTAAATATCTGTGAGAGAGTATGCTGATGGTTAGCTGACGTGGGATGGCCCAGCCCACCGTGGGCAGCACCATTCCCTGTGCAGGCGGTCTGGAAATGCATACAAAAGCTGTCTAAGCATGAACATGTAAGCAAACCAGAAATCAGCACATGTCCTTGGTTTCTGCTTCAAGTTCGTGCTGAGTTCCTGCCCTGACTTCCCTCAATGATGAACTGTTACCTGGAAGCACACGTCAAATTACTCCTTCCCTTCTCAAGCTGCTTTTGGTCAGAGCTTTAATCACAGTAACAGAATAAAGCTAGAACACATGTGAACATACTCCTGGATCACGTATGGACTTGAAAAAAACATTAGCTGAATGAGGTTATCCTGTCCCCCAAACCTTATGACAGTCCTCCACCCCACTGAGAATGACCTCTGAACTCTGCCATGGCCATCAGGCTGGATCCCAAGCCTGCACCTCTGTGCCCTGTCCCTGTTGCCTTACCCCAGGTTCCAGCCATACTAGGTTTCTTACCGTTTATTCTTTTATCAAAGCCACACCAAATCCATTCTATTTCACACCCTTTAAAATCTATTTCACACCCTTTAAAACATTTAGAAACAGATGCATACTGTGTGAATTCTGCTATTTTCTGAGTCAGTTTATGTTGTTAAAATTTTCCGTGCTAGTGCGCACAGCTATGATTCACTCTTTTTCAGTGCTGTATAGTGTTCCCATACATAGCTAGATTTCACTGTAAAAGATTCTCTCTTTGTGTTGTCTCTAGATTTTCTTTTTCTGTTTTTCCCAAACTAGATTATTATGATCATTTTGGGCAGGCGCCCTGGGGCTCATGCGGTGTCTGTGGCTTATAACTGTGGATATATGTCTTTTTATTCCCCGTTTTGCAATGTTTGCTCTTGCATAAGAATGGACTCTTCTCGTTGTGGGCTACTCCATCTGTCTGTCTGTTCTGTCTGTCTGTCTGTCTGTCTGTCATTGTATACATATACATGCTCATAAGTGCAGGTATATGTATGTGCACATGTATGTGTGCACATATGGAGGCCAGAGGTTAACCCTGGTTGTTATTTCTCATGAACTACTCACCCTGTTTTCTGAGACAAATCTTTCCATCGATTTTTGAACTTGTTGATTAGTTTGGGATGGCTGGGAAGCAGGCAGGTTCCATCTCCATGCCCTTGGCTCTGGCAAAACAAGCACCTACACTCCACCATGCTGACTTTATTTTTACACGCATTCTGTGGACTGATGTCAGGTTCTCATGCGTGTAAGGCAAGCACTTCACTAATGGAGTCATCGCTCCAGCCCTTCACTGTCTTTTTCTTGTGGCCAAACTCCTCCTGGTATTCTAGGAACAACTGGCATCTCTGTGAGATGTCTTCCCTTCAGTTCTTGTCCCCAATACCTGGTGCATGTTCCATACCAGACTTTTCTCCCTCTGCAGTCCCTCAGGGATCTTAATTAAACTAGCTCTCGGTGTGCTCAGACCTGCTACTCCACATACCGTATCCCAGTGGTTTCCTAACAACACAAGTTTATTTCTTACAGGTTGGACGCCTGATAAGCTCAAGATCAGAGGCCAGCAGATATGGCCTCGGGACTTCCCTGTCTGGTGCACAATGGAACCTCTGGGCTATCCTTCTCATCACAGAAGGAAGAAGCAGTTGCCCTTGGGCTTTCTTGCAAAAGATACTGTCCTTTGGGAATTATGACAGTAACACATTGTCTTGGTTACTTTTAAATGTCAATTGGACTCAACCTGGGAACAGAGTCCTGATGAGGAATTTTTCATCAGGTTGTTCTATAAACATGTTCCTGGGAAATTGTTTTGACACAGCTCACTGTGGGTGGCACCATTCCCTAGACAGGAGATTCTGAACCATATATGGGCAAAAGCTAGCTGAGAGCAAGAAGCAGAGATTCATGCATGTAGTCTGCCTGCTCCTGAGTGTGGATTAAGTGCTCTATGTTCCTGCCTTGATTTCCCCACAATGATGGACTGTTACCTAATCGGTCCTTTCTTCCCTATGTTGCTTTGGCCAATGGAACACATTTTAGGATATACAAATGTCCAGATAACAGCATCTTCCTAATCCCATGCAGCTGGATGGAGTCAAGCTCTCTCCCTTCTCTGTGATGTAATGACCCCCAAGGCCCATCCCTAGAACCCTCCCTAGCTGTCATACCTGCTCTCTTCTACCCATCATTCCGTTCCTGGGAGCCGGTTAGCTTGCTCCCAGAGCACTCTGGGAGGATTCCATTTGTCACAGTGACTTCAGGTGCTGTGACAGGTGCCAATGCAATATGGGCATAAAAAGGGTAAAAACTAGTGTGATGGCTCAACTTCTACAAGTTCATGCCAAGCCTATTATCTGAATTCATTCTTCAGATTGGCAGAAGGACACAGCCAGCTTTTAAAGGTTGTCTTCTTATTCCTGCACGTGTGCCACGGCACGTGTGTACCTCTCCTCCCACGAGGTATTTATTTAAAGAGCAAAAGCTGCTTCCATATGTGCTAAGTGGAAGGCTCCAGAGAGCCATACAAACAAACAAACAACCATATGTGTGTGTGGAGGGGGCAGATTTGAGCTGATGTCAAGGAAATGCTACTGTCTGGCCCACTGGGGTGCATCCTTCAGGCTGAAATGAAAGGCAGAGAGCACAGTGACCCCTATCTCTGTGCCTTAGGTTGCAGTCTAAGGCCTGAGACACGAAAGAAACTAAAGTGTATATGTTGACCCCAAGTAAATAAATAAGTAAATAAGGGAATGGATAAATGACTATTGGGTGAAAAAAACCCTCCTAAATGTGAGTCATGAAAACAAATAACCAGAAAACTGAATGTGGATGAAACATCCTATAAAAAATCTGGACGGCTCTGGCAAACACCCTTGAGCTCACCCATGTGTGTCTGTACACCCCACACATGCAGTACCCAAGGAAGCCAGAAGAGGGCATCTGATCCCCTGAGTAGTTACAGCTGATTGTGAGCTGCCACCTTAGTGCTGGGAACTGAACCTAGGTCTGAAAAAAAAAACAAACACTACTCTTAACCACTGAGCCATCACTGCTTTGTGGGTTACACATTTTGTTAGTGAAGACACAGTAGAACATTAAATTAAGTTAAAACTCTTCTATGTGGGTGACAAAGTCATATTAAAGTCATGCCATTTATTGGTCTGGAAAAGGGGAAAGAGGTGTTTTTGTTTTGTTTGTGGGTTTTTTGTTGTTGTTGTTTTGATTGCTAGATCATATTTTGTGTTGCAAAGAATTATTTGGTTACTACTATAATCTAATTTTTGTACTTCATCCTATGAATGCTATAGTGAACAGATGCTCTTGAGATTCAAGACTCATAGAAGTTTGATGTACTTCATTTTTTTTTCCTAAAAAATCTTTTCCAATTGTTATTTTTCTAGTACTTGTAACTTCAACTTTAAGATGAAGATGCTGACATGAAAAAGGCTGCTTCTGAATTCTACGTATGTTTTAAATGGTATCACTTGAGCCGGCCTCTTATCTGGCACCATCCCTTTCTATGTAAACAAAGTCTCTGTTATTACCATTTCAAAGCATGCAGGAATTAAGAAAATGTAATAATAAAAAACTATAATTTTCTTAACTTGTTCTGTATTACCTATACCTATTGTCTATATTTTAATACAGACAATATTTTAATTTGTAGCTTTAATCTGTAGCTATCAGCTTAGCATTAGTGTATCTGACAAAGAAAACTAAACTTTAGGAGTTTTATAAAAAATGTTTAAGGGCTGTGGCTCAGTAGAATGAGCTTCTTAAAAAGATCTATTTTTCTTTTTGTGTATGTGTATATGTCTGTGTGTGATTACATGAACATGACTGCAGTTGCCCATGGTGGCCAGAAGAGGGCATCAGATCCTTGTGGCTGGAGTTACAGATGGCTGTGAGCCACCCAACATTGGTGCTGGGAATTGAACTCAGAGCCTCTGCAGGAACAATAAATGCTCTTAACTACTGAGTCATCTCTGTAGCCTGGGCCAGGAAAGTTCTAACTAGAACAGAACTGTTTGCTTAGTCCTGGGTCTAGATTGCTGGCCTAGCATACTGAGGCCTGGGTTGGATTCTCAGTACAACCCAAAATGGCACACAATGGTGGAGGCACACAAGCCCATAATACCAACCATGGCAGTGGTGGAGGCTAAAGGATCAGCAATGCAGGCTCATTTTCAGCCTCAGTCAGCTCAAGGCACACCCAGATGACAGGAGACCCTGACTATTATTATTATTTTACTTATTCATTTTACATCCTGCTCACTGCCCCTCCCAGCCCCTCTCCACCCCAAACCTTCCCTCTCTTTCTCCTCTGACTGGGTGGAGGCTACCCCTGGGTGTCCCCCAACCCTGGCACTTTAAGTTTCTACGAGGTTAGGCACATCCTCTCACTCTGAGGCCAGACAAGGCAGTCCAGCTAGAAGAACATATCCCACGGGCAGGCAACAACTTTTAGGACAGCCCCTGATCCAGTTGTTTGGGACTCACATGAAGACCAAGCTGCACGTATGAGCAGGAAGGTGAAAGTCCAGCCCATGTATGTTTTTTGGCTGGTGCTTTAGTCTCTGGAAGTCCATAAGGGTCCTGGTTAGTTGTCTCTATTGGTCTTCCTGTGGAGTTTCTATCTATCCCATTAGGGGCTGCAATCCGTCTTTTTATTCTTCCATAAGAGTCCCCAAGCTCCATGCACTGTTTGGCTGTGGCTGTCTACATCTGTGTGAGCCAGCTGCTGGGTGCTGGGTAGAGCCTCTCAGAGGACAGTCATGCTAGACTCTTGTCTGCAAGCATAACAGAGTATCTATCATTAATAGTGTCAGGGATTGGTGTTTGCCCATGGGTTGGAGAACCTGTTTCAAAACAACAAATGAAAACTAGCTCACCCTACACATCCATTCTTTCAACAAATAGACTTAAGAATAGGCACTGGGTGTCAGGTGCTGCCCCAGGAGCTGGGAGTTCAAAAGGAACGAGGTAGAGCAGCTGCCCTTGCCAGTCTTCTCTGGGGTAGGCAGAGCCTGCCACTTAGTACCCATCCCCCAAAGCTGAAGGCAAGCACAGAGAGTGGATGAGGTCTGTGGCTCCTGACAGGTGACAGCCAAACAAGATGACACTTCAGGTCATGGACAGATGATCCCAGACTGAGTGGAGGCCAGAACCTGGAGCCAATACCCTTGCTGTCACTTTGTCCTCAGTAACCTTTGGTCCTTTCTATGAGGTGGCTGGGATGGGTCCCGAGCAGGAAAATATGAGCTTTTTCTACTTTCTCAACAGCAGGGCAGTGTATACAGTGTACACAGTGGCCTCCTGGCTCGTATGGAGGCAGCTGGGTGCATACCAGGCTTTCACAGAGTGTGGGCTTTCTGGAAACCAGGCTGGAGGCTTCAGGGTGAGTTGGCAGCTCCGGGGAGCCGGGTCAGGGTCAACAGGATCATATGGCCTTGTTTAGATGCTTGGGATTTTATTTTAGAGCCTGTGTCATTTGGCTCTGTGTCGGGAAGTTACTTTCCATGGCCTTAGGACTCTGCACTGCTGTGGTGCTCGGCATGGACATTCATCCATGGATCAACCTTCAGGGCAGATGGAGGGCTGGACTCGGGTTCTGCACTCCTCCCGTCTCTGTGCAAAGCCCACAGGACTGCATTGGATGGAATGACTTCAGCGTCCTTTCAACTTGGTCCTCCACATTTTAAACATTATTATTAGTTTATGCACACGGTATCTTTGCCAGCATGCATGCCTGTGCACTGTGAGTTTGCCGGATGCTGGCAGAGACCAGAAGACAGAGTTGGATCCCTTGGAACTGGAGTTATAGACAGTTGTGAGCTGCCACATAGGTTCTGGGAATTGAACCCGAGTCTTTTGCAGGAGCAGCAGCCAGTGTTCTAATCATTTCTTCAGCATGTTCCCCCCTCCCTTTCTAAGGGCTTTCCCTTCACCCAAGATGCTGGCAGTTGAAGTTCAGTTTCACCAACTCTCTCTTTCTCCCTCCTCCTGTTTTCCCTCTTTTTCCTGTTTCCTGCTTCTTCCCTAACCCCGTCTTCACCCCTACTCTCTCCAACTTGTCTTCCATGCTTCCTCACTCCTCTGTCTATCCCTCTCCCAGCAATCTTTTGAAGTCCTGGACTGTCTTCTCATTCCCCTGTCCTCCCCTGTTCTCTCTCTCTCCTCTCTCTCTCTCTCTCTCTCTCTCTCTCTTTTCTCTTTCTCTGTCTCTCTCTGTCTCTCCTCTCTCCCTCTCTCTGTCTCTCTCTCTCCTCCCCCTTCTCCTGTCATCCCCTCCCTCTTCCTGCTTCTTTTACTTTCTTCTTTCTTACAGGAACCAGCAGGCCTGTTTTTAAGCTTCACCTTTACAGACAGCTGCTTACCCAGGGCGATCCATCCTCAGGCTAAGGGAAGTCTTCTCTCTCTGAGCTGGTCTCCAGATACTTCTCCCACAGCCTCTTGATGTTAGAGATCACACACCTTCACCTCAAGCAAAGCCTTCCAGTCCACAGGGAGGGATCACACACAAAAAGCAGCACATGTGTCTTTGTCCTGCCCCATGTGCTTTTGGCCTTGTTGCTATGGCTGTGTCTGCTACAGAGATCGTCCTCATTCCTTTTCTTTCCTTATCTGCATCTGTTAAGAGTCTCTGTGGCACTTTCCTGCCCCATGGGGTATTGTAATTGGTCTTCCTTGGTTGCAAGACACAGACTGACTGAGACTGGTTCATCCCAGTTGTGGATGTGGCTAACCCAAGCAAGGATAAAGCCAAGTTGTGAGGAGCTGGGCTCCTGAACTCCATAAGAAAGCCCAGTGACCTGCTTCTTGAAAATAGACTTTATGTCTTACTTGATGTGATAAACATATCAAGGACCCCTTAAGGGTGATGAGATTTAGTTAACAATCAGCTCTGGGAAAAACTTCAGTTCATACTAACACACAACTGGCTATCATCAGTTAGACAGAACATAGATTTTTTTTTTAATGAATTATGAAAGACATAATTTCATTCATGACAGCTGGAGATGTGAAGAGGTCAGGCAAGAAGGCTTTGTCACTTGGCCGAGGCCCTAAACATCCTGTCACCTCTCCCAGGACCTGTGAGTGACCTTCATGGTCCCAATTCCCACAAAGCAGAGCTTGTGTGAGGCCTGCTGAATTATCACCAGGCTCCTAGGAATCCACAGCGAGAAAGGTCCTCTAGACTTTCTGACTTGAAGCCAATGTCCAGAGAGAAGAGATCTTTCCAGTTCGTTTGACTTAGAATCCAGGCCCAAGGTGGGCTACTCTCTACCATTCAAAGTGATGTCCTTTTGTATCTCCCACTAAATCTCCCTCAACAGGTTCTGTTAGCAGTGAGTAGCTGACAGACTTTGAGGTTCTATTCTCCAGGAATGGCTTTACTAACAGGAACTCCTGGCACCATGCTCTTCTTAGACACAGAGTCAATTGAACTCTCTCTCCACCCCTACCCTCATCCTGGGAATCCCAGTAACCCACTGATCTAGTCCCCCAGAAAGAAGCCAAGGATCAAGGAAGCCAATCCCCTTTACTATAGGCGCAGGGTTTTGCACAGACTGCTTTTCCACATTCTCTCCAAGAAGGAGAGTTCTGTTCATTTAGCATCCTTGCCTACTAGGCCTGCCATGGGTGGTTACTGTTCTCAGCATTACTTTGTATGTGTTTGGCTATGAAAAGCACAACACTCACTTGCCAGTGGCTTAAATTGCCTAGGTCTTCATTGGCTTGCTGAGAAAATGCGGCCCTAGCAAGGTGTCCAGAGACAGAAGGTCAATGACTCAGCATTTACCAGGATCCCAACTATTGCTGTTCTCTGCTGGCCTCTACCTCTCTGGAGATGCCAAGATGGATACTCCAGCTCCCAACAGCATCAAAAGACCAAAGACAGGAACATGGCACAGAGGAACGAACCCTCACTTTCCCTTCTGAAGATGAAGAGCACCTTTCCAAGGCTGCCCAGCAGACTTCCCTTTATAGTTCATTGAAAGTATCTGGGCCACATGACCTTATGCCTGTTCCTCGACCAATCATAGGCGGATAGGTGTGGGATAGACTGCTGGCTGCCTTGGGCCAGTCGTAGTATACTGTCCATGGGAAGAATGTTAGCATCTCTTAGGAGCTCAGAGCTTAGAGACAGATAGCACACATCACAGCACTTATGCCAGTAAGTAGTTATGAACATGTAAGTGAATTCCGTCAAACACAGACAAAGAGGGAAGCGGTTGTCCCAAATCTCTGAGGGGAGCTGGGACGTCAGCCAGTCCTCTCCTGCAGGAGTCCTGATGTTCAGAATAGACCTGTGGGGAGCTGTCAAAGAAGAAGATGTATGTAAGGACTTTAGACCGATGAAATAGTTCTAGGAAAATAGAAACACACACAAGAGAGTCAAACTTGTGGCTCTGGGCATCTCATGGGTGACCAGAAGGCTTCCTTATAGGTGGGAGCTTTGGTGGGGATCAAGGCTAACAGAGAGATTCACTTGCTTATTCTACGAAAAGCTAATGTCATAGGCTTAGCTTGTCACAGGGAATTCTGGACAGCTCTATGGAATTCACACCTTAGTGAAAGGTAAGAAATGAGTAAGGAGGAGAGATCCCTGAGGGTGCCACCATTCAAAGGTGGCAGGGGCAGTACCAAGGGCACTTAAAGAAAAGAGGGCACCGTAGGTGGAATCTCCCTTGCTGAGTTGAGTAATTTTCTAATATACTCAAAGCCTTGGTTTAATCCCCTGCACAATTAATAATAACAACAGTCAAAAGAATGGCCCGAGAGCCAGTGGAACCCACTCATGTGCCCTCACTCCCATGGACTCCATGTCCTTGAAGACTTCTGTATTGGTTACTTTTCTTGTGCTGTGATAGAACGCCATGACCCAGTGTTTGGTGATAGCTCGTGTTTAAGGCTTGTATTTCGGGTGACTTATTTGGGAATTATGCTATTTGTGGGGTGAGTAAGGCCATTTCTATCGTCCCTGAGAGCAGAGGATGAAGGTATTTCTTGGTTACTCAACAAGTCTTACCGTGGGAAGGAAGCGGAGTGTAGAGTCAGAGCGTCCATTTCCAGAGCTGAAAGAAAATGACCGGCCCCTGGGGAAGGAAAGACAACAGGACACACGGCCGTGACACAGGACCATGGGCCCAAGACACCTTCCTGCTCATCTATAAAATGGTGACAGTACCTCAGCAACCATCCTTCTGCGCTGAGCCCCGGGATCCTAGGGCTGAGAGCAGCCTGGGGCTCCAGGTGCCGCCTCCCCATAGTACTCCTCTGCTGCCTCCTAGAGGCCACTTCCGGGATAGCCACCCCACCCCTTCTTTCAAGGTGCAAATGAGCTTACTCTTGTCCTATCTGGCCCACACACCCTCTGTAATTTGTGGTGTTCAAGGCAACACTCTGTAATTTGTGGTGTTCAAGGCAACACTGAGGAGTTCCCCAAAAGCATTCCCACCCTCTAGCATAGGCAGGGAAGCTGTTTTACTGTGTAGGGAGTGGGGCCGTAAGAAAGCAAACTATCATTCCACAGCGAGGGGGGCGGGGAGGGGGGAGGAAAGGAGGATCCAGGAGCCGGTCCCAGACTCTTCTGCGCGAGGGCCATCTGTGGAGTAGGAAGGGCTCACGTCTGTACTCTGGGTTCTTTCTTGTTGTGTGGTTTGCTAACAGTGTACAGAAAGATACACCTCACTCCCTCCCTTTTTACAGTGCTGGGAAACGGTCTGCCCTTGTTCCAATCGACCCTCTAAGTGTCTTGAAGGACATTACTCAACCCTGAACCAGCCAGACACCCTCAAGCGGTTCTCCTCTCTCTGATGCTCTGGTTCTGGGAAGTGAGGCTATTTTCCAGCCTGTTTTAAAACGTCACTTGGGTCTCGCAAAAGCCCCCATTTTAGGTGATGAAGTCTGCTGACATCTGCTGACATCCGGTCCTGTTTTCTTTGTCTACTTGGAGCAGCAAACAAGCTCAAATGGTAGGTGACTGCGCCCGCTGTCTCATCAAGGAGGGGGGGGGGCATTCCCAGGGCTGAGAGTGAATCCAGTGGCATTTGAAGAGCAGGATTTAATCTGATAGTTTATATTCTGCGTAGGTTCCTCCTCTATTTGAGTCAAGTAAACAGCTACCTACTGCCACAGCTGTCTCTGCACCAGAGAAGAAATATGGTGTGGGGGAATGGGGTTCAAAGGGACTTTAGGACCCTGAGGACTGGGAGTGCCTGGCGTGGTGTGGGTAAAGGCTGAGCTGGGTGTAGAAGATTCTGGTTTGCATCCTTCTCTGGCCTCTACAGTAAAAGTGTGGGCTCAGAATAAGTGATCAATGAGTCCCCCTCCCTACTCTGAACCCACACATGGGAACTCAGCAGAGGGAACTAAAGATTTGAGGTCTGAAACTCAGAGATAACCTTATCTCAGTTCCTCACAGGACCTCTGGCCATGCTTAGAGGAGGTTAGGAAACCACAAGGCTGGGCCCACTCTGTCCAGTATACGATGAGGACACTGAATGTCAGTAGTTGCTGCTCTTCTTGTCTTTTTGAGGCAGTGTTTTCCTATATAGCCCAAGCAAGCTTTGAACTTGTGATCCTCCTACCTAATCCACTACCCCCACCCCAAAATGCTGGCATTGCAGGAGTGCACCACTGTGGCTGTTACTTGGAACAGAGAGGTCCACACAGTTGCAGCTTGCTTCGGAGTCTCTCACCTAGTCTGGAACTCCATTGGCTAGACAGATGCTCCTCTTGTAGGAAGGTGAGGCCACGCAGGGTCATCCCATGTCTGAGAAAGTGCCCATCCTGTCTCCCTTGTCCCTGTTCCCCAACAAAGGGTTCCCTGAGTCAGGATGAAAGTACTTTGATATGTTTCCTGGGAGGTAACAAGTCTCTTCTCAGCCCTGATGTGACACCTGGTTTCCCCTCAGAGCTCATTTCAGGGGGCGGCATGCAGACCTTAGTGGGGAATCCTGCAGGCTCAGGGGTGGTGCTGAGTGGTTGTTGTGTCTCTTCACGGCTTCTTGCTTTGATTTAGCCTCCACACAAGAAATGACTGAGGCAAGGGCTATGAGTGTAGCGAAGGCTCTGGGGCTTGTTGCACACATGCACGTACGCTCAGAAACACACGCACACACGAGCACGCACGCACACACACAGGCACACATACAACCTGCCCCCACAAAAGGTTTCATCCTTACTCATCAGTGAGTACACAGAACCCCCATGACACCCACCTCCTGGTTACCCTTCTAAAATATAGGCTATATGAATAAATTGGCATTATTCAATTTGCTTTGCACAGCCTTGGGAATTTTTCTACAACCATCTCATTAAGGGAGATGGTAAAAGCTGAGGTCATATACCATATGTGTGCTTTAAAAGAAAAGTTTGTGGGCTTGGAGATGGATCAGTGGGTAAATCCCTTACTTTGCAAACACAAGGACCTGAGTTCAGTTTCTAAAACTTACATAAAAATGTTGAGTATGGTGGCACATGCTTGCCATACCAGCCTCAGGGAGGTGGAGCCAGGGAGATCCCTGTGGCTGTCTTGTTATCTAGCCTAGCCTACATGGGGAGTTGCAGGTTAGTGAGACTTCATGATGCTTTAATGACATGGTAGCATGTGCTGCATAAGTGCATGGATGTGTGCACTCATGTGTGCATGTGTGTATACATGTACATGCCTGTGTGTATGCATGTATGTGTGTGCATGTGTGTGCACATGTACATGCAAGTGTGTGTGTGTGTGTGTGTGTGTGTGTGTGTGTGTGTGTGCTGCCTTAATCACAAACCAGAACTGGAGGGCCAGCTCCTGGCCCATTTGCCTGTTCTTGAAGGTTATAATTGACCTGTAGAGAAACATCTCCCCACAGGCTCATAGTCTTCAGTTGTTGGCACTATTTGGGTTTATTAGGGAACCTTTAGGAAGACCAGCCTTGCCAGATTATGTCACTGGGGGTGGGACTTGATGGTTAATAGTCCTCTACTTCCTCTTCTTATCCTCTGTTTTCTGTGAGTGGATGAAACATGATCAGCTACTTCCTGGTCCTGTGACACGCTCTCTGTGTCGGTAACTATGCCTTTCTGACTCTGTTGCTTTTGACCATGGTGTTTTGTCACAGCAACAGAAAAGTAACGACTATTTTCTTAGGCTTACTCCTGCTGTGATGAAACACCATGGTCAAAAGCAATGTCCTGCAGGCTTACATACAGCAGATGTTACAGAGGCATTTCCTCAACCGGGGCTCCCTCCTTTCAGATGACTCTAGCTTGTGTCAAGTTGACATAAAACTAACCAGCAGAAATATGCACTGGCTTGAGCTCTAGGCTTCTTGTCTGTCACTGTGTTATGACCAGACATCTAATGCTTCCTCAACCATGACTTCATCACCACAATGCACTTTATCTATTGGAGCTGTTTCTCTCAGGCGTTTTTTTTTGTCAGAGTGATATCAAAAGTAACAAATATTTCCCATCATTCTGCTCTCTAACCTGCTTTGCTTCTCATGTCAAGCAGGTTGCAGCCCGCCTCAGGTCTTTGTATCAGCAGGGCCATGGTCAGGGTGTTTACTTGACTGTCCTCTGGGTTACTGAGACACATGGGACCTGAGGTGGAAAGGGAAGGGGTGACAAGACAGTGATGACACTCAGCACCTCTGCTTTATCCCAGGCCCTCTTTGCCCAGCTCCTCCCCATTTCCCATCTCCCCTTTATGCTTGGCTCACTTCTGTTCCTGCCAGTTATTGCACAGAACTAGTGGATAATGACAGACTGTCAGTTAGACGGACAGCCAAGTCTCTGTTGTCCCTGGTAGTCCGTGCGGGAAGTCAAAGGTCTGCTGTCCAATCCCAGCAGACACCTGCAGCTTCTCCACGCTTGCTCCATCCAGCTGTTGTTTCAAGCAGAGCAAATTGCTGCCTAGTGTCCTGAGCTGTGAGAAAAAAAAAATCCAGATGAGGGTGTCTTGCCTGGAACTTTAGATGAGACTGTTCTTTTCCGTGATGATAGTGAGAGTGGTGGTGAAGGCTGACCCAGGAGCCTAGGTTTGCATGTGGCCTCACCCCGGGTGTCGATTTTCTCCTCCATAAACCCTCAGAGTTGAACAAGATTACTAGCTATGGCATGATGGTTACAACGCCCCGAGTGTCATGGGCTGGGTTTTACATGAAATCCGAGAGAATGAGACACAAACATCTCTTGGGCGAGGCTTGCTGGAGTTTGTACATCCTGGAGGGGTGGGCTTCCGAGAGAGGAAGCGAGGTCAGCAGGAGCAGATCTTGCTTCCTCGTTCTCACTCTGTGATGAGTAACTTGAGATTTCACAGGGAAGCCAGCCCGTAATTCCATCACTGAGGAGTGGAGACAGTAGAAAATCCAGGTTGTCCTCAGTGAAATAGCAAGTTTGATGCTGTCTTAGAAAACCAATTCTCCCCCTCCAGTAAATATCTCATTTGAAAGCTAGGCTTGATGGTGCCTGCTTGTGATCCCAATGCGTGGGAGGAGGAAGCAGGCCAGGAGTTTAAGGCCAGTCTTGGTTACATACCAGGTCTGAAGCTAGCCTGGGCTAAATAAGACTCTGTCTCATTATCTTCAAACCAGGAAAAGAAATTTTACCGAAATAAAGGCTTCTTCCATGAGACATCCCCCAATGGTCACGGCTCCCGGACTTTCTTCCAGTTTTGGGTTTTGATGCATACATCTTTTGCCAACCAGAAACAAACAAGCCCAGGGTGTTATGAGGCAATTTTGTTTCTTCTACTGAGCGCATCTATGAGGGGCACTCAGGGTGCCTGACGAAAGCAGGTGGGTGGGTGCAGGCTTTGTGGATAACTATTACAGTGTGTTCAACACACAGGTATCCACTCTGGCCCACTAGAGAGACCGAGGGAGGTCCCCCCATGACGCAGCACTTCACGGGAGGAAGTGTGACAAGGAAACAGGGAGCCTGGAGCACTGGAAGAAGCAGAGAGGTTGTCTCAATCTTGCATAGCTATTAGCAGTGATCATAGCCTGTTCCATGGCACCTCATCCTAACCTTGATGGGGTACTCAGTGGAGGCTCAGCGAGAGGGGCAATTAAAGCCATGGAGGGAAGCCTAGGAGAACCCATGGAGAGAAAATCAAGAGTCAAGATACAGTATAACTCAGGGGTTCAGAGATAGCTCAGTTGGTAAAGCGCTTGCTGTACAGGAGTGAAGCCCTGAGTTCAGATCCCTAACATCTGTATAAACATTTGGTGCCGGGTGAACATGTATAAACCCAGCACTGGGGACATGGAGTCAGGAGGATCCTGGAAGCTTGCTGGCCAGCCAGACTAGCCAAATTTATGAGCTCCCATTGCAGAAAGAGACCGTGGCTCAAGGAGGAAAGAAATTCAGGAAGACAGTGGACATGATACAATGGCCTCTGTACGAGGAGACACATATGTGTTTGCATCAGCATATATAAGTTCACACATGAACATGAACTCACACTTACAATTGAGAATGAAGAAATAAGTATACCAAGATACAGCACAACCCACCATGGGTGAACGAACGTGACCCTGCTGAGGTGATGGGACACAAAACACAGCCTCAGTGGGCTGGCTGAGGGGTGGGCTGGGCTAGTAGCCTGGGCTGATGGAACAGTGGGCATGCACATGTATGTGTGTGTGTGCGAAGGTGTCTCTGTGTGTGTGTGCCTGTGCATGTGTAGAAGGCAACCTTCATTTTGATGTGAGGTAGATGTAGTGACGTCATCTGGAATGGTTCCCTGCCTAGAACCTAGGGGTGGGGAAAAATCCTCGGGAACCTTAGGAATTCACAGATCAAGACAGAAGGAAGCAAGTTTCCCAGAGAGTCGGGCATTTAAGATGCCTCATCTCTTTAATCTTTCCACACCCTTGTCAGTTAAGAGAGGAGGATGTGGGCTGAGTGGCTCAGTGGCTAGAACACCTGCCGAGTAAGCATGAAGACTTGGGGCTTGATCCCCAGCACCCGCCTTGCAAAGTCTTGACACTCTTGAAGTCTGAGTGAGAGGCAGAGTGAGGGGTATCTGGGGGCTGCTGGCCGTCCAGGCTAGCCGAATCACTGAGCTCCAAGTCTGTCCCAAAAAATAAGGTGAGGGTGGTTGAGGAAGAGACTGGGCATCAACCTCTGGCCTCATATACACATGCACAAATACACACACATACAGGGACACAGAGATCAAGACAGAGATGGAGCGGAGAGGGGGGGAGGAGGAGGAGAGGAGGAGAGGAGGAAGAGGAGGAAGAGGAGGAAGAGGAGGAAGAGGAGGAAGAGGAGGAAGAGGAGGAAGACGAGGAGGAAGTACAGAGAAGCATTATTTGTTCAAGATCATCTAATAAGGAAGTGGCAGAGCTGGGATTCAAACCCAGGTCTGCACAGCACCCACCCCGTGGTTTACAAATGTCAGACTGGGGAGGGCCACATGGTAGTTCTGACACTGGTTGTAGAGGTGTATTTGAGACTCACTGTCTCAAATGGACAATGCGACCAAGACAATTCTTACAAAGGCAAACATTTGAGGCTGGCTTACGGTTTCGGAGATTCAATACGTTATCCTTATGGAGGGAAGCATGGCAGGGTGCAATCAGACACTGCGCTGGAGGAACTGAGAGTTCTACACATTGATCTGCAGGCGGTAGAAAGGGACTGTCTTCTGCAGGCAGCCGGGAGGAGGCGCTCTTCTGCACTGGGCGGAGTCTGAGCCTAAGAGGCCTCAAAGCCCACCTACATAGTAACAGCCTTCCTCCAACAAGACCACACCTCCTCCCATAGGAAGGCCACATGTGCCACTCCCTATGGCTGAATATTTAAACACATGAGTCTACGGGGGTCAAGCCTATTCAAGCCACCACACTCTCTGGGGTCATGGGGTATCACGGCTACGGACTTCAGCTGCCCCTGGCTTCCAGATGGGATCCAGCGCTGGCTCATGTCGACCACTTATGTCTGAATCGGCCAAGGGCTGGCACAAGTGGCCGCAGCAACATCAGGACCAAGGGTGTTTGGAACCATTTAGTGGCTTGTGATTTGCTGAACTCCTTGTCCTAACAGGGACTTCATTTCTCACTCACCACAATCTAGTTTCTCTTTATTTTCCCTCCTTAATGTGTTGTTCCTTCTCGCAGGCTGTCCCCCCAGGCAACACCCAGTCTTTTGAGTGTGGGGCACGCTGGCTGGCATTGCTTGGATGACTTTTCAATGCCTTCCTACAGTCTCTAGTGCTGCCTGACAAGGATTTAAAAATTATAGCACTGTGATTTTCCTTGCACTTTCCTTCCTCTCTCATTAACACGAAAGGAGGTATATTATGTCTTTGCTTTGTGTAATCCCCCCCCACCTCTCACCTGGGCAGGTTGCTGCTCAGCAAAGAACAGTCCCACTTCCTAAGGCTCACCTAGAGCAGCTGGAGACTAAGTCCCCAGAAGGACAAGAGTAGGTCCTAGAGCCTCAGATTTGGTCCTAATGGCTGTTCTAGCAACATTCGAACACTGTGCCAGGGACACGGCTGAGCTGGAAGAGGGCTTGCTTCATATGCATGGAGCCTCAGATTCAGTCTCTAATGCTGCAAGACCAATTGTTGTGGGGCGCCCTGTAAACACTATACTAGGATGTAAGATGGGATGAACAGCCGTTCAAGGTTGTCCTCAATTATGTAGGTAGCTTGAAGCTAGCTAGCCTGGGCTCCATGAGCTCCTGTCTCAAAAAGGAAAAGAAAACCAATATTGGCCAGTGAAGTCTTTCTGCTGCTTAACATGAATCTCAAGCACACAGACACGTCATCTAGCATGAAGACCAACGCACGGGGAAGCAAACTTCTCAGAGGTGATCTGTTTGCAGAAGGAGCTATTGGAAATCTTGCAGGAAAATAGTACTAGCTTCTCCAACAGTTAGGCTATAAAGAAGCAAAGCCTGTGTCAATGACCATGCAGGACGGCACAGGACGATGCTGGGGTGAGAGAACTTACAGTAGTGAGCTGAGGTGAGGAACAGAGTCTGGGGACTGCTACTTATGTGACCCTTCTTGCCTGTTCAGCCTTGGCACTAGTGGCAGGGCAGGGGCAGAGGACACGGCTGGGCATATTTTCTGCAGCAGCCTGAGGGTGGGGGGGGGGATGTTCCTTCATCGTTTAGGGACCCGAACTCCTATACAACCTGGTCCTCAGCTTTAAGCCGAAAAGAGATTCATTGGAAATAGAAAAATGTCCAGGGAAAGAACATGACACGCCCCAGTGTGTGGGAATGTATGTCTCAAGAGACTTGCAATTAAGGGTTTTTAGCAGCAGACAGATGCCATTTTGGTTCTACCTCAAAGAACTACTGGGAAAATGTCTCCCTTTCTTTGCTTTTCAATGAGAAATGGGGGTAACTCTGGGGCTGTATTGCATGAATTGTAACCTGATAGGTTAAAACCAGGAGCCACTAGGAATTTAGAACTTGTCCTTTCCATGTCTCTGGTGAGAGTCCTGGACAACAGCAGGCTTATAACTGAGGAGGGGCGAGAGGCCTTAAATAAATGTTATTACTTGTGTAGGAATTTAAAATATTTTATGTGTATGTATGAGCATGAGTGTGTGCTACCTCTTCGTGGGTGCCATTAGAGGCCAGAGTGAGTGTTAGATACACCAGATCTGGAGTTACAGGAGGATATAGTCATCTAGTGTGGGTCATGGGGACCAAGCTAGGGTCCTCTAGAAGAGCAACTAGTGCTCCTAACCACTGAGCCATCCTGTCAGTTTTACGACTCTTAAGTCTTAGCTTGTGAGAGGTTTCAACTAGACTCTAGGGTGAGAGACCCCTTTCTCATCACTTTCCTTGTATCTTTATTGTGCCTCAGGCAGATGATCTGTGAGGCAGGTGACCTATCTCTGTCAGGTCACTATGTCACTCAGTCTTTTTGGGAACTGCCTTTGCCTTCTGGGTCACTGCTGCTTTGTGTGGAGCCATAACACAGAGCATGCAATCCCTGAAGGACACACCCAGGCATCAAAGATAAAGCTGCTCCTTGCATCCTTGGGTTCTCAGCTATGGAACCAGCTGCTCGAAGGCTTGGGACTTTGTACTCCCCAGACAACAGTGATAGCACGGAATTCCAAAAGAGAAATGAGGGTCGGGTGCAAGGGACTATTGAGCAGACACTTTTACAGGTAACAGCTTCTAGATGATTCTCGATGGATTCCCGCTGACCTTTAAAAACAACAAACAGCTGGGCGTGGCAGTGCACACCTGTAATCCTAGCACTCAAGAGGCTGAGGCAGGAGCAGGATGAGTTCCAGGTGAGTTTGGGCTAATAGTGAATTCCAGGTCATCCTAGGCTACATAGTGAGATCCTGTCTCAGAAACAGTAACGGCAACAGCAGGTTTGAGATGTAGCGCTGTGGTAGTTACTATGTATCACAGCATCCTTAAGGCTGGGTTCAATCCCCAGACAGACAATAGCAACTCCTGTCTCCCACAATAAGAATTCCATGGCTTCAGGACAAAGAGGTAACTGGCTCCTGCAGGCTTATCACCTCAAAGCTGAGCCCCTTGTCCTCCGGGGCTGAGATCTTATTTTTTTTCCTCCCAGGTAAGCACCAGTAATGATAACTAGCAACATGCTAAAGAATGTGCTTTTTATTCTGCTCAAGCATAAAAATCTTACCTGGAGGCTTCCCTGTTGGGGCCTTCCAATCTTTCCTGAGTTTTAATACAGAGAATAAATTCAATTCCAGCACTTAGCGGCGGCCGCGTGGTGGGCGCTCTGAACACAGTTGCTGAATCAATGCTTTATGAGGCGGCTGTCTCCTTCATGTCTTGGGGTCTGATGAAGAGGAAGCCAGCTTTCACCGCCTCAGATGGCCTGGCCTACCTTGCTGGTCTGAGGAGAATGAACTGTGTATGTGCAGGGAACAGATCTTGTCTCTGCAAAGAGGGTGGGTCTTGTTAGTGCACAGTGAACAAATTCTGTTTGTGAGGGAGCATGGGAGGCGTGGCTTCAGTTGCATGGCTAAGTCTTAATCAACAATTCAATCCTGGGGTTACCCCCATCCCCCGAAAAATTGACTACTCCACGAACGGAGTTGGGACAGGATCTGTGCAGTCTCCCCCAATTCATCTCTTCATCGATTTAAGGGTTTAAAGCAGGGGGTGGGGACGGGCGGGAGGAAATCAACATAGCAAACAGACCTGTCCTGCTAATTTTGACAAGTCCTTGAGGTATCTTGACATAACTGAAGGCTCTCACTGGGCTGTGGCTCCCACGGTTCCCACCAGGCTGCTGGTGCAGAACAAGGAGCTAGAGAATCTAACTGTTGAGTGGGATGGGAGGCCCTGCAGGCGAGAAACCAGAGGGACAGCTGATGAGTGGAATTCTGGTACCCAGGGGAGGATGAGCAGATGCAGCCTGCACCAAAAGCAGGGAAAGCACCGGCCTACAGCTGGGGGTGAAGGGAGGCAGGTGTGTGAGGACAGGACAGCCACCACCATTTATACAGCTACCTCCCCCTCTCCCCGTGCAGCACGGTGCCTTGAGACAGAACAATTACTGTTTACCCTCCTTCTGAAGATGGGGAAATGCTTATGAATGGTTGAAATAAGAGGAGTTCGCACCCTGTCAGCTCTGGCCAGCTCTGGAGGACTTTCATCACCGTTCTGCCTCAGAGTCAGGAACGGCAGAGGACAGAATAGCTCTCAGAAGACTAATGCTCAGTGATAACAAATGGCCCTGGTCTCCCGTCTGAGGAGTGGCTAGGATGTAGCTCAGTTGGTAGAGTGCTTGCCTGTCACACACAAAACCCCGGGTTCAAGTCCCAGCACTGCATAAAACCCAGAATGGTGGTGTGTGTTGGTGATCCTAGCACTTGGGAAGAGAAACAGAGAGCATCAGGAGTCTAAGCCATTCTTTGCTTCACAGTGAGTCCAAGGCTAGCCTGAGATACAGGAGGCTCTGTCTTATATACAAACAAAGGTTCTTAGGAAAGGACACCTGCAGCTTCATGGTCTACCCAGAGAATCCTCTAGAAGGAATGAGTCAGGGTCCCGAGAGAAAGCAGATCAGGACAGCAGGAGACTCTGGGACACCTTGAAGTCCAACTGAAGAAACAGTAGGGAAACGTGGTTGCTTGTGTGGCCTGGGAGTGACCAGCTTCCTGTGACGACAACGCTGCAGACACAGCTCTTCCTTCCTCAAGCCCATCTCATCTGCTCCCACCTGTCCTCCCAGCAGTCTTGCACGTCCCGCAGTCTGTGGAGCCTCACCCCCAGACCACAGCTCAGGTGACCACAGAAATCTAAACACCTGCTGTTCTACTTGCTGCCCCTGCAGTGTGTTTACTGAGAGAAAGCAAAGCTTTATCCTACATGACCAAACCTTAGGTTTTGCTGGTGGAGTTATCTGTACAGGGTCCTTCAGTACCACTCTGGCCTTGTGCTTCCCATGACTGTCCTGTACCTTCCATCTATTTCTCAAAGGGGACATCATCTTGTACTCCTGACACCCAGAACCTGGAGCAGTATCTACCATAGAGCAGGCACACGGGGGACATGTTCTGAAAGGGTTGGGGTTGACTCCACGGTGGTGGGGGGGGTTGCAATGTTTCCCAGGTAGTCCCTAGAATGGAGTGGCCTCTGGTCAGCCTGCTACTGTGTTACTAGTGGGGCTTTTCCCAGTTCTCTGTGAGAATCAGGACTTCTGAGTGCCAAGCCCACGGATCTGCGTTTCTACTGAGTTGCCAGGGCTGTCTTCTCCCTCTGGGTGTCAGAGTCCTCTTATTTTTAGAGAGAGGACTCCTTCGTGAAGGCCCCTGCCAACTTCCATCTCCGGAGCCTGCTGTGGCTTTGAGACTCTGGAGACAATGCTACCTCTTCAAGTGTCACATGTGTGAGAAGCTGAAGCATGGAGGTTGACAGAACCCTTGCTGCTGAGGTCACCACAAGCACATGGCACATGATACCCACACGACACCCACACGACACCCACACGACACCCACACGACACCCACAGACCACATACACCCACACGACACCCACATGACACCCATACACCACACGACATCCACTGTGTGGTAGGGTCCTGCACAGTTTCTTCTCAGGCCTGTTTCCACACTTCTGCACATTTCTGGCTGTGAGCTGAGTCCAGGTCTGCCTCTCTCCTGCCCTTCTCCTGCCCTCTCCTGTCCCCCGCCCACCTCTCCTGTCCCCTGCCCCACCCTCTCCATGTCCCCTGCCCCACCCTCTCCATGTCCCCTCCCCCACCCTCTTTCCTGTCTCCTCCCTCTACCCTCGCCTGTCCCCTCCCCCACTCTCTCCACATCCCCTCTTTTCTCCCAAGGGCGCTGGCTCTGGGCCGGCTCCTTTAATCATTATTTGTTCCTCTTCTACTGGTTTTCAACCCCAGGGATAGTTTTCCTCACCAAGCCAATTTGAATTAATTTTGCAGGGACAGTTCCACGAGACAATATATCAATTGCTGTATTAAAATCAAGATGTATAGCGTCGCCCCCACCCTTCTCTTTCCTTAATTTCTTAGTTCCCTCAAAGGCACAATCAAGTGTGGCTGGCATAATTTGTTCTTTATAAACCCCGACTGTTCGTCGCGTGTGTTTGTGATTTTGGAAAGAGTCCTGGCAGCTCTTTATTCCTGTCATACTTTCTTTATGGCGCTTGGTGACTGCAGTTCAGTGATTAAGGACACAGTGAGATGGACCCACAGGACACAAGTCCCCTGCTTGGTGACTTTTCTAGGTCTCCATCTATCCCCCCGGCCCTCTGCCCTCTGGATCTATCATCCAGCCACATTGTCACTTGAGGGTAAGAGCCGCCCAAAGCAGCTGGGGATGCATGCTCATGGGTTCTTTTTCAGGATGCAGCAGACAAGCTCAAAGCATTTAAACAGCACAGAGAACAAACACCCATGGGGACAGCTGTCTCATCGTGGGCATTATGGGTCAAAGGTCTCAGAGAACTCCCTCATCCCTGGAACTGTGGATACAATTTAGTTAGAGTCATGAGTGTGGGGCCTAATCCCAGCCCACACAGTGGTTTTATAAAGAGGGGCATTTCAAGGCTGTAGAGGTAGCTTACCAGCTAAGGGGTCACACTGCTCTTGCAGAGGACCTGAGTTTGGTTCCCAGCACCCACCTTGGGCAGCTCACAACCTCCTGTAAATTCCAGCTCCATGGAGTCTAGCGCCCTCTTCTGGCCCCTGAGGGCACTGCACTCATATGTACACATCCCACGCCCCACAGACATACACATAAAATTAAAAATAAAAACATTAGCAGGCTGTTGCTGGTGAATGCCTTTAATCCCAGTACTTGGGAGGCAGAGGCAGGCAGATTTCTGCGTTTGGGGTCAGCCTGGTCTCTGTAGTGAGTTCCAGGGCTAATATGCAGAGAAACTCTGTCTTGAAAACCAAAATAGATAGATAAGTAAATAAAAAGAAAAGGATTATGAAAGGGGACATTCGGACAAAGAGAATACACACAAGGAAAGAAACATCCCTTTACGATTAAGCCACATTGGAGTACAGCGTCTGTAAGCCAAGGGATGCCAGAGATATCCAGAAATCCCTCAAAGCCAGGAAAGAGGTTTGGGTAGAGTCTACTTCCCAGCCCAAGAGGAGCCAGGCTCATTGCACTGGGAGCCTCCAGCTCCTTGACTTTAGAACTGTGCAGTGGTGAGCCTCTGCTGTGAGCCTCTGTCATGTGCCTCCCCTGTGAGCCTCCTCCCCTGTGAGCTTCTACTGTGAACCTCAGCAGGAAGACAGGGCATGCCTGAGAGTTTATGTTAATCACTTGTCACTACAACCAAATACCTAGCAAGTGGCACTGTAAAGGAGGAAGACTTTTGGCTCACAGTTTGAAGTGACACAGTCTGACTCAGAGGGCAAGGCATGTCCATGCGAGTGGCTCATGTCTGCCACATGTTGGTAGCTGAGAAAGCAGAGAAAAGGAAATGTATGAATTTGTCTGGCTTTCTCCTTTCTCCCCTTCTATACTGTCTGGAACCCCAGCCAGAGAGAGGGAACCACCCACATTCTAGGCAGGTCTGCCTGCTTAGTACACTCATAGACTTACCTGCAGGCAGTGAAGATGGCTCATGCCAGAGTACATATTCCAGGAGCATGTCAAGGAGGGTCCAAGTCTCCTCTCTGTGGAAAGACAAACCTGAGCCGTGCTTTGTAGGGTCTTCTAGAAGCTTCCAGGGACCGGAGTCCCAAGTTTCCTAAGCAGTGGCTCCTTCACCAATGTAACTTAATAGATTTTTCCTTCTCTGCCTCCTGGTGTCAGTCACCTTCCAACACAGTTAGCTACCGCCTCCTGAGTTTTGGCTTTGAGGCTTGCTTTTGAAGGAACCCAGATGAAGACAGGACGGCTCAAGGAGATGATGTATGGGTATACTGAGAGTGTGTGGCACATGGTAAGCACCCAATTCATTTTAGTGTGCGTGATGGGCCATTTGTAAAGTGTAAGTGATGGATAGTCAGCTACGGGGTTGGAAAGAGAAGGCGCATGTGCATATGTCAACCCCCTAAACTGATCAATATTTTGTGAAAGGGGAGTTGTCACTCAATAGACACTGTGATGTGTGGTCTGATCTCGTGTCTATCAGGAGGGTGTGTGAACTCATCTGCTGATCCACAGTCACTGGAAGCACCCCCCCCCCACCGTGTTCAGTTATCACAGGCGCTGTATGCACATGTGCAAATGACATAAGATGGTGTCTAAGGGGCAGCTGGTCTTCCTCTGACATTTCAGCTTCAACATCTAGTCTTGGCTGGAGCCAGGCAGCTTCCATCATCTGCTTCCAGGGATGGCTTGATTTATTTCATCTGCTGCCTGGCTACTCAGGTGCCAGGAAACACAGCCACAGTCTCTAAAAGGGGGTGAGCCCAAGCAAAGCCACAGTTTCCCCTTCTCCACCTGATAGTCAATTTGCTGGGCCTCCTATGATGCCGAAATCTGACTGGCTTTGTGGTAAAATGGATGGGAGACTGTGTCTCAGGGCGCCCGTGATGCTTGCTGGGGTAACACCTGCTCGAAGAAGCTCTCCCAAGCTAAGGAAGACACATTGAGGAGCTAGACAGAGTCCTTGTCTGTATAAATAAATGACAAAGTTGTTCCCTGTATTTACAGCTCTAATTCATTGCCAATCCATTGCCCTGTGATCTGTCCTGTCCACTGTGGGCTAGTCAAAAAAGCCCTTGCCTTCTCTTTACTGATTGGCAGTAGGGTACTCTGCTCAAAAAATGGTTCCAACAAAAACCATCTTTAGGCTTTGTCAAGTGTAACCTGGGAATAGGATTGCCACTGACTGAGAACCACTGTCCTGGAAACTCTGTGAGCAAAGGAGACTGGGATCCAGCTTTCTAATCCTGCACGAAGCCAGCTTGCTGCATAGTTGAGAACAGGGCTCTGTGGTGACATCACCATGTGATATTTCATTTTTCATCTGCTGGGCTTTGTGACCTTGGATATAAAATGGAAATCAACTCATACCACTAGCTTCTCATTGATCGTAAAGTAAAATCCACATTATTATAGCAGTCTACCAGAACTAAGGCTCGTTCTACACCCCAATCCCCCTGCTCTCCGCAGCCCAACTCTATTCTGTAAAACTCCTTCTAGTTCCTGCCAATGGGCCTTGCCCTTGCTGCTCTGTATGGCTTCAGCATCTTTTCCTCGATTCCTGGGTGTGTGACTTTCTTCTGTGGCTCATTCCTCAGCTCATTCATCCCCTCCTCAAAAAAACCTCCTCTGGCCAACACCTGCCCTGGCCACCCAGTCACTCTCAATGGCTCACCTTGATCTCATTTGCATACTGCTTCACTATGCCCCACCCCCATCGAGCTGCCCTCTTCTCATTTGCTAGGCATACCCCTGCCCATCATGTGAGCTTATGAGAACAAGGCCTGGACAGAACTGTAACTAATAACACAGTCTTACGGTGTACTAGTTACTATTCTCAAAGCTGTGACCAAATACTTGACAAGAATCTACCCAAGAGAGGAAGGGTTTATTACAGTTGGTGAGAATGCGATCCATCACAGTTGAAAGGCAAGTGTAGGAGGCAGCTGGTGACACTCCATCTACAGTCAGGAATTGGAGGTGGAGCAGGAAAAGGGACTGAACCTAAAACCTAAAGGCCTGGCCCCAACCACTCACGTCTTCCAATGAGACTCCACCTTTTAAACGTTCCTCAGAAGGCCATCTTCTTGAGGACACAAATGGGGACACATGAGGTCGTGACGGGAGATCACAAGGCCATTCCCTTCTCAATTCATGTGTTACCTTGAACGGGTAAACTGAGGCAGACAGTGAGGAATGATAAAAAATATGCAAGGTGAACATTCTTCTTTGGGAAACAGCTTCTGAAAGAGAGAGAGAGAGAGAGAGAGAGAGAGAGAGAAGAGAGAGAGAAAGAGAGAGACAGAGAGAGACAGAGACAGGCAGAGAGAGACAGAGACAGAGAGAGACAGAGACAGACAGGGACAGAGAGACAGAGACAGAGACAGACAGACAGACAGACAGACACACACACACACACACTGGGTAGGAGAGGGAAAGGAATGTGTGGGCATTGGCAGCTAACTCAAATGTGGAACCCAAGGCAGGCAAGCAGTCTGGAGGGGCCAGTGTCTTGAAAACAGCTGCCTAGGGCAGAGGAGCAGCTGTTGCGTTCTGTTCTATGCATGTATCTCTGCTCCATCACTCAACTCTTGTTTTTTTTCTCATGTTCACTCTGTCTTCTTCCTCAGCTGTCAATCCATATGTCTCAAAGTGACACAAGTTAACTATCTTAAAGAACTCTGGATTCATCTTGTCACCTTAGCAAATGTTGCTTCCCAGAGTGGGTTTTTTTTTCCCCTCATAATGAGTGACTACAGGGTCCAAGGTGTTATTCTGAGACAACATTCTTATGCTCCCAACTAATTAACAGACTGCGTGGTGAGTTAAATTGTGTTTTCCCATAGCTGTTGTGAAGTTCTTACTCTGGGTACCTACGAATGTGACTCTCTAATGAAACAGGTCTTAATGGATCTCATTAACGTGAACATGCTTAGTGGGATAAGCTCTAACTCAGTATGACTGCTGTCTTTAGGGGTGGGTGTTCATTGGAAGGAAACTCCAGGTTCTCTCCTCCCTTCCCCTGTGGAAGTCCCTCTTTGCTTGATTTCCTGTCTCCTTTCATCTTTCAGTTCCTAGACAGCAAGTTTTTATGGATGAGCCCAGATCCTAGTAAAAGGTCTTGACTCAAAAAACAAAATGGATTGGAAGACTGACACCCAAGACTGACTTCTGGCTTCAACAATTGAAATACACAACCACACATCTCTTCTTCAAATTGATACATAAAACAAACGCTGATGGCAAAAAGTCCCATGGCCATATTACACAGGAGGTTACTAACTGGGCATACGATGTCGGGAGAACTGACCCTAGAGTCATTGCAGGTGTGGCTTCTGGTGTCATGTCAGTAGGTGGCAGAGAGAGGCTATATCTACCCTCAGTGTTCTGAATGGTTAGCAGCCTAACACTCCCTCAAAAAAGGAACCCTGAAACAACCACCAGTCGGGCACCCAGGGGGTCTGGACAGGAAGCAGACCATGCCTAGGAATACCCCTGCCCAGATCCATAATGCACAAGTGGGGCATAGCGCTCCTGAGACCACTCCTGAGATGACCTCAGACACTCAGAGACCCCGGGCACCACGAAGAGGAGCAGGTGAGTGGTGGAGAAATGGAAGACATAGAGAAACAGAAGGATGTGGACACAACGAAGAGCGGCAGAACTGGAGACTCGAGGGGAGTGAGGAACAGCCTGATGTGATTAGCCGGTAATGCCACCTGGGACCATGGTGGGGTCCTGGCCTATGCTGCCACCAGAAGCTATGTCTGGGTCCTTGACTCTGCAGCAGCAGGGGTCTCTTACCTCCAAAGGCCAGATGGATATCCCTAGTCTGGGTTGCCACCTGGGGACATGTTGATTTCTGAGGGCTGTGCAGAAGTGGTCTCACCCCTCACCTGTTTGTCTTGAAATTGCTGACCTTGGAGTCAGGAGAACAGAGAGTGCCGGAGTAGGAGAGCAGAGAGCTGCCTGGAGTTAGGAGCAGGAGAGCTGGCCCTGTCCCTCACCAGCTACAGAACTTGGGAAAAACAGGTCCTGTACCTTGCCTGGGCAGCACAGTAGAGTTGACCCTGGTCCAGGGTGCAAAGGTGAGCTGGCCCCAAGGATGTGAGCACAGGAAAGCCAGCTCTGCCTCTTGTCTGCTGGCTGGATGAGGGAGAGAACCCTCCTCCCCTCGCTCATCCCTTGCCATCTATGGCAGGCGGGAAATTTGACCCTGGTGGATGCTGCCATCCATCACTGAGGTAGTCTTCTAAGACGGAAGAGGAGAAACACGAGATGGTGCTGCCTGGGCTAGGGATGGCAGGGAAGAGATGAGCCCAGGCATCTCAGCCTGAGCATGTCTCCTGAAGCAGGTGAGCCTGTCCGGTGGCAGTAGGTTTGACTTCAGATAAGAGTACACCACACCCATTCATAACACACACACCCAGCACCATAGCCACAGACAAAGACACACATGCATAAAACACCAAATAAATATATACACATAAACGTAGATGCATATGTATACGTACACAAACATATATATACATATATATACACATGAACACACATATAAATACACATAAAGAGACAATAGATACAACACACACACACAACACACACACACAGAGCATATACCTTTGTCCTTGTTACTCAGGGCTGTCTCTGTCTTTTACCATGTAGCTATGTAAATTTAGGCTCATATCATCTTCCCAACCACGGCCCCACACACATATCCACAGACTATCCAAAGTGGGAAATGGGCCTTTTGTCCCATAATTCACTTACAAGACAAAATGGGCAGTTTGTTCTTTTAACAGCCAGTTCCAGGCCTGGTACCTCCCCAGCTCTCCCTCCTGGGGCCAGGGGCTGAGTGTCGGACGAAATGACTTTTTAATGTTCATCTGGGAGTCCAGAAGGAAAGAGAGGTGGCAATAACACTCCCTTTGTAGCCTGTCTGTCTCCCCAGCACTTGAGAAAATTGGATGCCATTAAAATGAATTTAACTCTAAAGGGCAATGGATAGTGGCTACATGGTGGGGGCTGGAGAAGCATTCAGCTACAGCCCTGGGGCTCGCCTGAGCAATGCAAGACCTCACTGAGGGCAGGAGGGGACTTCTGCTCAGGACGATTTTTCAGGTGGTGCGCGAGCGCGTGCCCGAGAAAGAGAGAGAGAGAGAGAGAGAGAGAGAGAGAGAGAGAGAGAGAGAGAGCAAGCAAATGAGGCAAATGATCAGAATTACTTTTGAGGGCTGGCGAGATAGTTCAGCAATTAGTAGGCCTTGCTGCTCTTTTAGAGGATTCAAGGTTAGTTCCCAGCCCCCATATCAGGTGGCTCACAACTGCCTGCAGTTCCAGGTCTAGGAGATCTGGCGCCCTCTTCTGGCTTCCAGGGCATATGCACTCCTGTGCACATGTGTACACAGCAAAACATGATAAAAAAAGACAGTAAATATAAAAATAATCATTTGCAGCCACTCACATCCACCCTTTTAGCAGCACTGAGTGCAGTACCTCTTTTGGGTTCTTAGGTGACGTCAAAAAAAGACAGGGGATGAGACCCTGTCCTTGGGAGCTTCAGAACAGATGTGAGAGGTATGCTTTGACTTCAGATTGCTCGTGGCCTGTCCAGGGGACCCACAGACGTGATGCTAATGACTGGAAAGCAGAACTGGAAGATCAAATCTTTGTTCAGCATGATCATCAACTACATCAAATGGAAAAACCTTCAAACTAATCCCAAGAGTTGGGGCAATGGCTGAGCAATTCCGAGCACACATTGCTCTCACAGGCAACCCCAGCTCAGTTCCCAACACCCACGTCAGGCAGCTCAAAACCGCCTGTCCTCCAGCTCCAGCCCTGTTCTGGTCTCTCTGGGAATCTTCACTCACATGCACATACACATATTTTAAAAAATAAAACAAACCTAAAAACCATGAACGAAAGCCAATCCAGGTCTGCTTTGGGTGATCAAGCATAGGATAAAGTGCAGGCAGTCCCAGCCTCACCCACATATCCATGCGTGTGCATTTTTGATCACAGTTTAGTCAAATCTTTTTTTCCACTGCTGTAGTTAGGTTTGGGTCGCCGTGATATGTGGACTGTGAGTCTGGCTTGGAGCACAGGCTTTGATTCCAGTTCTTCAGTCCCCAGGGATGCTTGCCAGTCACAGCCTCTGTCCACAGTCTGCTGGTGGCCCGTCTTTGTGTCTGCAACTCAGTTCAGTTCGCCTGGTGTTTAATGGAAATAGGTAATCTAAGTGGGGAAATTGCCAGCAAAGGGAGGTCTGGGGGAGGAGCCACCTCAGAGTAGAGGCTGCTGGGATTGTAGAAGAGAGAGCTGGAGGTGTGAACAGAGACATGGCCACAAGCTAGAGGATTCTGGATGCATAGGAAGGGGTATTTAGTGAGAACAAGTAGGAGGGACAGTTGTGACCAAAAGAAGATGAAGATGTCCCAGAGGAAGTGACATCAACAGGATTAAAGGATTCTCGAAGATACTGTGAGTATCTCAAGATACTCTTTCAGGTATCTGGGAGAAAAAAGGCACAAAGAACAAAACACTGGAATTTGATCTGGTCTTAGGAAAGAGCACTACAGGTCCCCAAGGGTAGAGGATGTTTCCTCCCTAGGTTTGGCCATGTGTCTGAGGAGGGCAAGCCTTAGGCACTATGCCTTTTGGAGATTATTTTTAATAGAGAAACAAACATCTTCATTATCAATATTTTTAATTTAAGTAATTTAGATAAAATTAGCATTTTAAACTTGATCATACTATGTAAAATTGACCTGTGGTCAAAAGGATGTTACCGAGAGCCATTTTCATAGACTGTTTTTTTATTTTTATTTATTTATTTTTGAGACAAGGTTTCATGTAGCCCAGGCTGGCTGGTCTCAAACTCAATGATCTTTTACTTCTGCTTCTCCTGCCTTAAATTCTCCATTGCTGGGATCACAGGCAGGGAGTTCCCTAACTGACACTATCATGTCACAACAGCTGAGCAGGTGGCAAGGGTGTCTTCTCTCTCAGGGTATGATGGGGTCTGATGTTAGCCCTATTTACAGGTTAAGTAGGTTAGCCTTTGTTCTTGCTGCCATAAAATACATGACAGAAGTAATTTAAGGAAGGAAGGAAGGAAGTAAGGCAGAAAGGAAGGGTTTAGTTTCATCCATCCTGGTGGGAAGGCATGGTGGTGGCAGCTGAGACAGCTGGTCACATTATATTCCCAGTCATCTTGAATACCAGCCCATGAGGTGGCAATAGCCGAATGTAGGGTAGGTCTTCCCCCCTGAATTAACCTAAGCTACAAACAGCGCCATTGAATGTTCAGAAGTTTGTCTCTGAGATGACCTTGGACCTCGTCAAGTAGACAGTCAATATTAACATCCAAGAACAAAACCAGAAGCATCCTTCCCCTGCCTTGGCCTTGCCATTCATATCCATCAAAGAAAGCAACTAGATAAGTGGCTTTCAAAGTCGGTCTGACACTGTGGTCCCTTTGGGTGTCAGTCTACCTGGCTGGGTGGGCCAGGGGAGGCCAGGACTGATTCCTTCTGTGGCAGGAGTGGCTGTTGACTTTCCCACACTCTTCCTGCCTGGGCTAGCGGCCCCTGTGTGTGGTTCTGCTTTCCAGTGAAGTGAGCCTGTGTGGGAGTTCTGACTTGCTTTTTCCCTTTGGCTGTCTCTTCACACCTCCAAGTGCTGGGGTAGGAGAGGATGAATGTCATTTGCCTGGCTCTCTCAAGATGTCTCTCCTTGCCCTGGGTGTGACACTGAGAGCCTGAGACGTGGGGGACTATGCTTCTGTTCTGACCATTTGCTACAGCACCAGGGAGCCTCCTGTGTGGCAGTGATTCTTCACCAGTGTGTGTATGCACATGTGTGTGTATGTGTGTGTGTGTGTGTGTGTCTGTCTGTCTGTCTTAATGGGCCAGAGGACATTCTCTCTAGGGAAGATCCCTACCCAACAGAGAAGACCAATTAACTATGCTACCTTGGGCAAGTAGTGTTTCCCATCAGGGCCTCTGTCTTCACATTTGTAAAATAAAAAGATTGGACCCGATGGTCCCCTACCCACATCCATTTCTAATATTGTTCTGTTTATTTCATTTGCTTGTCCCATGTCCTTCCTGTGCCCTTACTCCCTCTGAGTCTTGTAGAATCATGCCTGTTCGCTGAGGTGAACTTCAAACTCCACACAGGAGAGACTAGTTCAAGCATGCTGGGATGAGCGCTCTGTGGGGCGGAACAACTTGCTATTAAGATGTGATGAGGAATGATGTTTTGTTTATGGAAATAACAATTACAAAGAAGGCAAAGCGAAGAAGGATGGAGAGTACACGCTCTGGTTTCAACACGGATGGTGTCAGACAGCTCTGGAGAATGAATTCTGAGAGAGGGGTTCCGCTCCGGCTTAGTCCTCAGTGGATTCCTTTGGCCGTGATGTTGTTTAAGCTTAATTATTTCTAAAAATTGTGGCTGATGAGACTAAGAGGCCTCTCATATCTCATCAAAGAGCCTGAGGGGCTTCCTGAGAATTTCATTAGGAGGAGACCAATTTAAAGATTAACTAATGTAAGAGATACAGCTAGCTAGTTAATTGTAGCAGGTCTGAGCGGTAAGGAGGGGAGAGGCTCTGATGACTCATCCAGACCATAATACCACGAGGGTTGTCAGTGTTTCTGTGCTCCAAGTTCAGGGTGGACAGTCTTTGGTGTTTGTATGCTCCAAAGAGGGGTGTCCTCGGAGCAGAAGCCCCTCCACACCGATGGGTTTGCACATAACCTTGATATGATCTCTAACTTCCTTTCATTTATGTAAAATTCCTCAGTGGCCTTTTAATCGAGTTTATTCTCCGTGCAAACCAGCCCAACAGGAAGGAATCATTTGCACAAAAGAATGCTGTTAAACTGCCAGATAGCTCGACCGGTGTGAGTAATGACAGTAGCCGTGTAGCCATGAATCACAGAGCCTACCGTGTAAGAGCACCTCACTTGCATTCACTGTCATTGTCAGAATAACCTCACATCGTGGAGATTGGCATTTCAGGGCTACTGTGTAAGGTCCTGTGGGCCACACCGTATAACTCTGGGGCACTATTCATATCATGCGAATATGTCCATGGGATGGTATCTTCTGCAACTGTATAGTGTGCAATCTGTACAATGGTACAGCTTTAATAGTGCCAAGTTATTGACAGTGCCATGCACTAGTCTAATACCTAGAATGTATGGCATTGTATTTAATCTCTGTCGCCCTGTTCTAAGTTGGTCCCTATTTCATACAAGAGGATTGGAGAAGTGCTTAAATGCCCTTTATGACCTGAGTCTGTGTAGAGACTAAGTGGGTGATGTCCGTGTTAAATCTCAGTGTGTTCCCATCTTTGCCCTTTGACCCTTGGCAACTTAATATCACACATTGTCACACAGTCTGTCTCTGCCTGTAACAATGTAACAATGAGCTCCTAAGCCTGTGAGGTGAGAGTTGATGATAAACCACAGAGGCAGATATTCTGGCGCTTCCCCAGGCCAGCCACACATCAATGGCCGCTTTTACCGGGCCTCACTGTTCCTCCTGGTTTACACCCCATATTTTTACTAAGAAAGATCACGAACCATTCCAAAGATTATACGTTGATTCCACAGTAAAGAAGAAGTTGAACACTCTTATGATCTCTCTGACCCTAACGCTCCCATGAAAACTGTCCATGGAGGAACACAGGATGCTTCCCAGATTATCAGACCTTATAACGGCCTCTGGCTGGGGTTGACACACTGTGTTCCAGGAATAGGCTGCATGTATGGTGGTTTTCCCAGGAGTCTTGTCCTTGCTGCTTCCACCCAGACACTAATGAGATAGGAGTCATCTGTAACAAAATCTGGATAGGACAGTGACCAGTCCCATCCAGGGAAAGGTCCACTTCTTGCAGAAGTAACCCTGAATGCTGTTGCTGTTATGGTGAATATTGATGATGGTGAATATCTGACTGTCCCTTCTGCTCCCCTCACTGGTCAGTTTTAGTATGATGGATTCCTGCTGTCTCTCAGATGGGGAGGGCTGCCTGACTCTCCAAGTTTACATCTTGGCTCACAATTTTGAAGAACTTTTGCTGTTGCTACGGTAACTCTCCCCAGCACATTTCAGAGTGCAGGGTGCATCTTGTCATCTTGTCTAAATGCCTTGGGCAAGTTTGATGTGGGAGGAGAGCGGGAGGGAATGTTTAAATCAGATTGGACAATTTCATGGCCCCCAGCCACCTGAGCAGAGTGGGAAATGCTAAGAGGCCAGTGGGGACACTCCTTCGTGGTCAATCTTTCTCTTCCCTTCTATACCCCAGGACACTGTTCACTTAACTTCTTCAGGCATCCCACCTTCTCTGTACACTCCTCAGGCTCTGGTGTCCTTAACCTACCCCAGTCTTCCCAGAAGCCTCAGTTCAAGGCTTGAAGTACAAGAACCTTGGGCTGGGGAGATGGCTCAGCAAATAAAAGTATTTGTCAGCCAAGCATGAGGACCGGAATTCCCAGAATTCATGTGAACACTGGATGGACAAAGTGATCCACCTATGATTCCAGCTCCATAAGGAAGGCAGGGACAGGGAATCCCCCAACCACGCAGGCTATCAAGACTCGCCATATTGGTGAGCACTGTTAGCTCCCCTGCCTCTGAATAATGAGGAAGAGCTGTGGATGGAGAACGATTCCAGTACCAGACTCTTGTCTACACAGTCAACGGCGCACACGAGCACCTGCACCAACATGCCACATGTTCCCTCACACATGCAGAGACATGCTTAACATACATGCATATTCATGCAATCTGAAACGGAAGAAACAAGTCTTGCCTCTTGATGGGGGGGAAAAAAAGTGAAAGATACGTGTATATAGGAGTTTTCTTATCCATACCCAAATGGTACACGGAGTTCATGAAGGCTCTAATCTTCAAGTAATTTCCGAAGACTATGTATACTAATGTCTTTTTTTCCCTCTCTCACAGTTGAGTATGCTTAGGTTGCTGGAAATTTAGTGTCATGTGTTTAAAATCTCTCACTGAAATATTTTGTGTGTATTGTGTGTATGTGTTAGTGAATGCGCATGTGTGTGTGGACTTTGTGTGTGCACGTAAATACAGAGGAGGCCAGATGTTGACATCAGATGTCTTCCTACAGGATCTCCTTGAACAGCTAGACTGGCTGTTTACCAAGCCCCAGGAATCCTCCTGTCTCTGCCTCCTCTATACTAGAATTATAGGAGACAACACCCCACACATCTTTTACGAGGGTGGTAGGGACTGAACCCCAGTCCTCATGCTTTCAGGGAGAGCGTTTTACCCACAAAACTGTATCCTCAGCCCCTTCCCTTTTAGGGGTGGGGCAGGATCTTGCTCTGTATTCCATGGCGGTCTGGAATTCATGGCAACTCTCCTGAATCAGTCCCCTAGAGGTAGGATTACAGGTACATTCCACTGTGTCCACTTCTCACCAAAATCTTAAACTTCACCACAGGGCTCCTATTTCCTAGTACTTGATAGAGCCACGGAGAGTCCCTTTCTTTCTTGTCCCACTGGAACTTGTTGGGGCAGCCCACAGGTCTCAGAGGCTGTAGAGATGAGTCTCCTGCTGAGACATGCTGAAACACTGTGAATGAAGGCCAGCGGATGCCTCCTGTGAGGCTGACCATAGGGTAAGGCAGACAGGATAGAGGAGGTGTACAGATAGGTTTGGGGGATGCAAGGAACACCATGACGCATAGAATCTAGAAACATAAGACATAAAAGGAAATACTGAAGACAGGAAAATCCCATTGTTGTTCTAGGAATCTGACCTCCCCCCCACCCCACTGGGTGTAGAAATCAGCAATTTCTAGCATTCAATAATTACATATGCCTAGAAATATTGTTCATTAATATGTGTTGCTATCATTATTCTAAGTGTTTATCAGACCTAGTGTCTCCAGATTTTACTCAGTAGATTAAATATATGTTCATTCCTCACAAATTAAAAAATTGATAGTATGTATTGTGGTGGTTTGAATATGCTTGGCTTAGATAGGGGAACTATTAGGAGGTGTGGCCTTTCTGGAGGAAGTGTGTCACTGTGAGGGTGGGATTTGAGAACCTCCTCCTAGCCACATGGGTGCCAATCTTCTCATGGTTCCCTTCAAAACAAGATGTAGAACTCTCAGCTCCTCCTGCACCATGCCTGCCTGAATGCTGCCATATTCCCACCTTGATGATAACGAACTCAACCTCTGAAACTGTAAGCCAGCTCCAATGAAATGTTGTCCTTGTAAGAGATGCCTTAGACATGGCCTCTGTTCACAGCAATGGAAACCCTAACTAAGATAATATCAATTTTAAAAACTTGAGTAGAGGACTGGGGATATGTCTCAGTTGATAGAGTGCCTAGCTTCTTTCCACAAACTCCTGTGTTCGATCACCAGTGCCCCATAAAACAGGTGTGATGGTGTGTGCTTGTAATCCTGGCATTTGGGACATAGAAACATGAGGATATGTGAGACCTCCATCTCAGCAGAACAAAGTGAAACAAATCCTTCAAAGACTAATGTGAACATTTTAGTATACGAATGTTTGCTTCGAAATCCTCTCTAGCTTCCGTGAGATATGTACAGGTTGTATCCAGCATCAATGTCTCATGGCTCCACCAAGCGCTGCAGAGTGGTCTACACCACAAGGGAGGGTGCTAACTGTTCCTCCGGTTTCCGTTTGATAGTATCGAATTCTGGAATTTCTACATAAGGCCTGAGAGGAATGGGAAAGCCCTAGAAAACCTGTGTGGGCATGTGGCATGTGGAAGAATCTCACTTAGGGTGGTGAGGCTTAAATCCAAGTGTGGTGGTTTGAATGAGAATGGTTTCCACAGGCTCTTATGTTGGAATGCTCAGCTGCCACTTGCTGGAACTGTTTGGGAAGGATCAGGAGGTGTGTCCTTGTTGGAGGAGGTGTGTCACTAGGGGTGGGCTTTGAGGTCATTCCCAATTAGTTCTCTCTGCCCCCATCCCACTTTCTCTGCTCTGCTTTCTATTTATAGATCTGTTGTAAGTTCTCAGTTATTGCTCCAGTGCCATGTCTTCCTGCCTGTTACCATGTGTCCTCTGTGATGGTCATGGGCTCCCATGGGCCCCAAAATGCTTTCTTTTATAGGTTTCCTTGGTTCTGTCCTGTTGTGGCAATAGAAAAATAACTAAGGCACTGAGGTGTAAGCATCTAATGGTAGAGTTGTGGAGATGGTCCAGTCAGTAAAAACTCTTGCCTTGTAAGCTTGCAAACTTAAATTCTCAGAACCCACACAAAAACCTATGCAGAATGTTGTGGGCCAGATTGTTGCATGTCCTGGAAAAATAACAAAGAGACCTTGTCTCAGAAAACGTGGAAAGGGAAGAGTCACTCTCAGGTCTACCTTCTGATTTCTATACCTGTGCTGTGTGTGGTACAGAAAGCTCACATTCACACAAAAGAATGCAAAATAAAAATAAATCTTTAAATAAGTAAGGAAAGTAAAATGTATATATGTATATATGTATACATGTATGTATATATACATGTGTGTATGTATATATGCATATATGTATGTATATATGCATATATGTATGCATGTATAAACACACACATATATAATGCATATATGCACACATTCATATATACATACATATATACATACATATATACATACATACACACACACACACATACACACACACACAGGATCTACCCTCTCTACCACTCCCCACAGGTCACTCTGCACCACACCAATCTTTGTAACCCGCCTGTTTCAGATCTATTCCCACACTTCAGGCTTAGACCAGGAGACACATCCCGAATACCAGCCCAATTCCCTCCATTCACCTGACTTCATTCCACCCAAACCACTTACAACTTCTAGGCCCAACCTGGTACAAATCCCCTCTCTGTTCTGACATGTTAATATAAGACTTAGAATTGACCAAAAGAGTCCACTTGTCCAGATCTCATAACCATGAAATCAAGCCAACATCTCCTCTCTAAAACCCACCAGCCCAGAGAAAGTACTTGCCAGTGAGAAATTACTTAGATGAACGCCAGGACAAAGAATTTAAAAGATCAATCATAAACTTCATCAAAGAATTGAAGGAGTTTAAAGATTACCCCTTGGACCCCCAAAACAGCCTAATAAAGCTAAGGAGAAAGAACTTAAGGAGAATAAATGCCCAAATGATGCCAAAATACAGCAGCAACAACAAGCACCCAACCCACAAACATAAGGCTGAGGAAGTAACAAAGGCAACCCATGCTTTGCAAATGGGATTCAATAAGGAGATAGAAGCACCGAAGAGAATTCAAGCTGAAATGAAGACAGAACTGAAAAACCCAGCAGCCCAACCAGAAAACCCAAAAGAGAGCTCACATGTGGAATGGATCAAACAGAAGCAGAATATCAATACCAGAAGATAAAGTAGAGGGTCTCGACCAAATAAGCAATGAAAACTAAATCAAATCAACGAGCGGAGAGCACGACATAGAAATGTGAGACACTAGGAAGCAAACAAAACTTAGAATGTCAGGCGCAGACAAGAGAGAAGAATCCCAAGTCAGTAGACAGAGAAGATCTTCAACACTGTCAAAGAAAACTCCCCAACCTAAAGACAGACATCTGTACTGACACAAGGCACACACGGAACACCAAGTAGACAAGAAGAGAAGACAAAATACCCATAGCACATCATACTTAAACTACTATAAGTATACATAACAGACAAACAAAAATACACATTAAAAGCTTTGAGAAATAAACTGAAAGTGACGTATAAAGGAAATCCAGCAGAACAACAGCTGATTTTTCAATGGAAACTTTGAAAGCCTGGAGCAATGCATTCCACGCACTAAAAACCTTGATGGCAGCCTAGAATAATGTACCCGGCAAAACTACCTGCCGTGATTAAGGAGAAAACAAAAACTTCCCACACCAAAACCAGCCTTAAAATGTTTATATCCAACAAACCAAACCTAATGGAAATGCAGGGTGCAGTATTTTGGGATGAAGAAAGAATCGGCATAGTGGGGAGACTGTGGGAAAGTTTTGAAGCCATAGTTATTAAAATACAAAATACCACCGGAACACAAATAGCGACACCAAAAAATAACAAGAGGACAGCACTTAGCGCCTTTCAAGAGCAAGTTAACAAAAATTTTTATTGATTCTTTTTGAGTCCTACACCATGCACCCCAATCCACCCCTATCCCTGTCCCTTTATATCTGACCTCTGCCCTTGCAAACTTCAAACACAAACAAAACAAAGCATAAAAACCATCTCATCATAGAAGCTATGGTATCACAGTGTGTCCCACAGTACACCTTTCTGTCCACACTTCTTTACTTGCAGATGTTCATTGCATTGAGTCATTAGTTTGGTTCTTTTGCCACACTAGCAATACTGGATCCTCACCGGGACTCCTCTCAGATGCCCTGTTGTTGTCCTGTGTCACAGAGATCCTGACGCTTTGGATCTGCTGGACCAGCCCTTTCTCATGCACCAGCAGTTCATAGATGAAGTAGATGCTGTGATGGGCCAACTCTAAGCCCTGGAATCTGAGCCTGAGTGGTAGCTGAGTTGGTCAGCACACCAGTTTTCCTGAATCTGCACCTCTATAGGTGGGTAGGGCAGCTCATCTGCACCCATGTAACCAGAGCAAGCTCTACTGTGCTGCCCAGTGATGTGCTAGACCCACTTTCCCAAGTGGTGTAGCCTGCAAGGAGGTGTAGCCTGCTCCTACTCCCTTGGGATTGGCTCACCTGTGTCTTCGTCATCAGGGCCAGCTGGACAGCTGCCCAGGCAAAGTGCAGAGTTTGCTTTCCTGAGTGCTACAGCCAGTGAATAGCTAGGCCAGTTCTTACGTTCTCCCTACCCCAGGGCCAACGCTCCCAACTGCCTCAGGTTGCAAGGAACCGGGAAGGCGTCTCCCCTGTGCCCATAACACATTCCTTGGAAATCAAGTGACAAGACCCACTTTCTCATACTCACTCCCTCAGGGCCAGTTCACCTGAATCTCTGCCGCCAGAGCCAGCTTGACTGAGCTGTCAGGTGAGGTATAGAGACTGCTCTTCAGAGCACTGTAGTCATGAGAGATGAGGCCAACTCACATGACCTCTGGACATCAATATGGTCCTAGGTGACAGCCCAGACCCGGGACATCTGCATGGTATTTAATGGTATCAACACAGACCCCTGCTGCCGTATGGCTATAGGCCCAGACATTATCCTCAGGCTGCAGCATGATTTGGGACTTCACCGTGGATTGAGCTGGCAGGGCAGGTTACTTACCACAGACCATGCCTCTTCACCCTCTGTCTCCAGTTCCACCACTCTTCGTAATATTCAAACTGCTCTGCTTCTCTTTCTCTCCCATCTGTCCGCCACATCCTTGCATGTCCTCCTGTGGGCAGGCCACAAGGTATGGGCCTCTGGGTGTCTAGATGATAGAGCAAATGCTTATTCCCCTTGCCCCCCCCTAAAGATGGGGCTACAGCGGGGGACACTCCAAGAATGACTTTAAAAACCACTGGCCATAATCCTTCAATCAAATGACCAGGTAGACTGAAGGGACCAAGAAACAAAATCCATCTATCTGTTGTGCACAAGAAACATTTTCAAATATAGTCACCATTTTAGAGTTAAAGGATGGACAAAGGTGCTCTAATGATATGAGACTAAGGAACAAGCAAGCAGTAACCGATGATAAAATACATTTCAAACTGAAACTAATCAGAAGAGATTGATGATAGAGATAGATAGATAGATAGATAGATAGATAGATAGATAGATAGATAAACAGACACTTGATTCCAATCAAGGGAACAGGTAACCAAGAAGACATTACTATCCTAAATATATAAGCATTGAACTCTAGAGCACCGATTTCATAAAAACGTAGGACTGAATGTAGACACAGATTAACACCAACCCATTAATAGTAGGTGATTTCAATACCTCACTTTCTCCAGCAGACAGGTAATTTAGCCAAAAAATAAACAGAGGAACACCAGAATTAATTGACGTCATATATCAAATAGATTTAATAGTGTTCTATAGAGTGTTCCACACATTCTCCTAAGTAAAACAGGCCAGATCTGGGACAATGATGAATCTTTACAAATTCAAAAAGATTGAAAACACTCCTTGTGTCCTACCTGACCACAACGCAATAAACTTAAAATGGATGGCAAAAAAAATATCTAGTACATGTGCAAATTCACAGAGGTCAAGTAACTCAATACTGAATGATAATGGGTCAAAGGAGAAATTAAAGAAAAAAAAAAAAATTCTTGAAAGTAAATGAAAATCAAACCACAAACAAATCCCCTGGGGCACATTGGAAGCAGTCCCTATGATGGAAATTCATAGCTCAGAGGGTCTATATTAAAAATCCGGAAAATCACAAATTATTGGCTTAATGACGCAACTAAAATTTTTTAGAAAACAGAAGCAAACCAAGTACAAACACAACAGACAAGAAAAATGAAAATCAAAGCAGAAACCAATGAAACAGAAACAAAGGAAACAATACAAAAATAACAAGTCTGAGAGTAGGTTCTTCAAGAAGGTAAACAAGATTGACAGTTCCTTGGCCCAACTAACCCAAAGAAAAAGGGAGGACCAAGATTGACAGAATCAGAAACAAACGAGAAACATAACAGACATCAAAGAAAAACTCAGACTAGTACTCCATGACATTGGAAAACCTAAAAGAAATGGATGACTGTCTAGACTTAGCCAGATGGTGAAAATTAAATCAAGAAGTCAACAACCTGAACAGACCTATAACAAACGAGGAGATGTAATAATGATAATAATGATGATTAATAATAATAATAATAATAATACCTAACAAAAAATTTCTAGCTTTAAAATAAAGAGAGAAGTTCAGGGCCAGATGATTCACAGCAAAATCTACCAGATTTTAAAAACTTACAGCCAATCCTTCTTAAACTATTAAAAATATAGAAACGGAAGGAGCACCCTCAAACTTCTTCTCTGAAGCCTGTGTCACTCCAATACCAGACCAGGCAAAAGCACAGCAAAAATGAGAGGCTATAGTCCAGTATCACTGAGGGACACAGACTCAAACATGTTCAATAAAACTTTGCAAAGGATTACAGACATAAATCAAGAGTATTATCCATGGTGCCCACTTTGGCTTTATCCCTGAGATATGGGATGGTTCTACATACCCAAGCCAATAAATAGATAAAGCACATTAATGGATTTAAAAGACAAAACCCACATTATCATTTGATTAAAAAAAAAAACCAATGTGCCTTCATGATAAAGGAATGTAGAGCTAGAAGGAACATACACCAACATGATAGAAGTCAATTGTGAGACCTACGGCCAACATCATCCAAAATGGAAGAAACATAGAAGCACTTCCACTAAAGCCAGGAACAAGACAGGGATGTCCTCTGACCCCCGCTTCTTTTCACTATTGTACTCAAAAACACTACCTGAATTAATTAGGCTAGAGAATAAAAGAGATACAAATAGGGAGAGAAGCCAAACCATCCCTACTTGCAGATGAGACAATACAGTAGAGATCCCAAAAATTCTACCAGAAATCTTTTTAGAAATGATGGACAAATTGAGCAATGTGCCAGGATGCAAACCGATATGTGTTCTATACGACAACGGCAGACATACCGAGGAGATCAAGGACACATTCCCATTCCAAATAGCCTCAAAGAAAATAAGCCATTTAGGAATAAACCTAACCAAGGAAGTGAAGAGAATCTACGGTGAAAACTTTAAGTCTTTGACGAAACAGAGAAAGAGAGTAGAAAATGGAAAAGCATTCTGTACTTGCAGATTGGTAGAATTAATGTCGTGAAAATGACCATTTTACCCAAAGTTATTTACAGATTAAATAAAATCCCAATCAAAATCCCCATCCCATTCTGTTGGGGATTGGTCTGGTGCTGCTATGGATTCAAATGTTAATACTGGCCCCAAGGATCTCCTTGTCCCCCACAAGGAGACCCTCAAACACACCAAGAGATGCTATGTAAACCCTGCTCCCCAATTTAAAGGTAATTGGTTAATAAAAGGCTAGAGCCTGTGATTGGGCAGTAGAGAGAGAAAGGCGGGACTTGAGGATCACATGACAAGTCTCAGGAGAGACTAGAAGAAGGAGAAAGCAGACATAGAGAGGAGGAGGCACCATGAGAAGAGATGGCCCGTGAGCACGTGGCCAGGAGAAACAGCAAGTATCAAGGGACGTACGCCTGGGATGTAAGTTGGAACAGCTCCCAAACCTTCCCAATCTAGATTTACAGCTTATAAATAAAATACCAGGATTGTGTGTCTTTTATATGAGCTAGCTAGAATATAATAATTCCTTTTACATCATTCTTCACAGAAATGGAGAAAATATCCCCAAATTCATACAGAACCCCAAAAGATCTCAGACAACCAAAGCAGCCCTGAACAAAGAGTACAATGCTAGAGCAATTACCATTCCAGATCTGAAGGTATATTACAGAAATATAGTAATAAAAACAGCACGGGATTGACTCAACAGCAGACAAAAAGACAATGAACAAAACTGAAGACCCAAACAGAAGTCCATGTAAGCTTAGCCACTTAATATTCAACAAAGATGTCAAAAAACATATACAAAAGAAAATGTCATCGGCACACTACTGGAAAAGTTGAATGTCTAGATGCAGAAGAATGGAATTAGACCTGTATTCATCACTGTGCACAAAAGCTAACTCCAAATGGATCAAAGGCCTAAAAGTGAAACCTGAAACCACTAGAAGAAAACATTCGAGGTACAAGATACCCAGGTAGGAACGGGCTTTCTGAATAGCACTCATGTGTCTAAGAATTAAGGTCTATAGGGGATGAGGAGATAAATCTGGTAGAGGGAGAAATGGGACAGAGAGTGAGGGGCCACAAGCTCCTTCCTGCAACTCCCTGAAGAGTTCTGATCCCTGAACACAGTGTATGATTTGGCATGGCTCCTAGCATTCGGGTGAGACGACACAAAGGACCCAAGGCCAGGGTGGTGGCTGTTTCCCCTGTCTTCTTGGAAATCTTCATGGGGGGATTGGACCCTCCACTACAGGCTTCTGGAGAGAGTCCTGGACAGGTGATTCAGATTCTGCTAAATGACACCTGTTGCACCCCGATTTGCCATTGAATACATTAACATGCCCTAGTTGGCTAAAAAGCTATGAATAAGCTCATGTAATAAACAATAAAGTTATATTTGCACGCTGATGCTGTCTCCCAAGACTTAATCCCAGGCATCGTGGGCTCCACTTCCACTCACCCCCCACTTCCCGGGTCCCTATTCCCACAAAGGCCACAACTGATAAGTTGTCAATAAATTATGAAATTAAAAAGCTTCATCACAGCTAAAGAGACAATCAACTGGGTGAAGAGGTAGCCCCGCAGAATGGGAAAGAATCTTTTCCAGCTCTGTATCTGACAGAGAATTAATATCTAGAATACACAAAGAACTCAACACACCAAAAGGAGAGAAAAAAGAAAGGAAGGAAGGTAGAAATAAAAAAAGAAAAAGAAAGAAAGAAAGAAGGAAGGAAAGAAAGGGCTCATTGAAAAATGTGCTGGGGACTTGGACAGAGAGGTCTCATAAGAGGAAAAAATGGCTTAAGAAATAGCTAGAAGAAAATATTCATTATCCTTAGCAATTAAGGAAATGAAAATCAAAACAACTTTGAGATTTCATCTTACTTCAGTAGAATGGCAAAGATCAACAAAACAGCTAACAACAAATGCTGCAGGGCATGTGGGGAGAGGGGAACCGTCACTCCCTGTCTCAGGGATCACAAACTGGGACAGCTACTATGGATGTCAGTGTGGAAATTCTCCTAAAGCTAGCGATAAATCTGCCATATAACCCAAGTCTGTCATTCCTTGGCATATATCCAAAGGACTAGACATCCTACTCCACAGATACTTGGTCAGCCATGTTTTCGGCTGTTCCATCCACCATAGCTAAGAAACAGAAACAATCTGAATGTCTTCCGACTGATTAGTGCATAATGAGAATGCGGCACAGACACACTGTGGAATCCTATTTGGCTGTAAAGAAACATGAAATCATGAACTCTGCAGGTAAATGGACGGGACGAGAGTTGATTCTGTTGAGTGAGGTAACCCAGCCCAGAAAGACAAATGAAGCATGCCCTCTCTTATCCAATGCTCCGAGTTCCAAATCTCCAGATGTGATTGATTATACAGTGTGGAGTTAGTACAGAAACCAGGAAAGTAAAAAGGGGTAGGGCCCCCCACCCGGGGGGCGCAGCTGGGAGGGGGGGCAGTGAACTGGATAGTGTGGTCTGATTGGAGGAATGGAAAAGGAGAGGGGAAGGGAAAGGGGAGGGAGAGAGGATGAGAAAAGGGGGAGGAGCATAACTGCAGAAAGAGGCAAGAGGTTAAAATAAGCTGCCAGGGGCTGCTTCTGCTCAGTCCGCCTCTCCCTCAGGTAGAGAGGCCTCTCTCTAGCCCGAGTCTCACTGTCTCTTCTCCTTGTAAGTGCAAGCAAAATAAAAAGGCCAGACCATTCTGTAAAGGAGTATTTTTTCTTCCACAGTAGCAACTTATTGCTGGGTCATAAAATCAATTTAGTGGATCACAACAGACATTAAAAAACAGAATAGAAAATAGCAGGTGTCACAACCCCGGTTAAGCATTATCTTGCAGTCCTGGGTTTTGTTTTATGTGCATGTGTATGAGACTGCTAGGCAGAGATGGGATGTGATTTATTTTCTTGCAGTGGATAGCAGCCAACAGCTTGAAAAACAATGCTGTCGACTTCCCTCTGCGTCTCACAGGGAAGTTGCAGCAGAGGGGACCAGCCATGAGACAGAGGTGTACTCTGAAAAAAAAACCAAACTAGGATATCTGGGACTCCGATATCCTTCTTAACACCATGGCTCACCATCTGTAGATCTCATGAGAAGGGTTTGGGTGACTTTGGTCTCTAATGCAAATATGACATGTGAGTGACATAAATTTCCACATCTTAGGAAATGTGGAAAATGGAAAGAAAGGAGGTGACAGTGTGACGAGAGGACGAGGCTCAGAGCAGGGTGTGCCCAATCCCAGTGACTTGTGTCTCTGCCACTTAAATAGGGATAATTGCACCAGTCTTTCTAACCCCATGGGCTCCTTCTCACAATCAAGTAAGACAATGCCAGTGGAAGCTATTTAAAGTGCACAGAGCACTGGGAATCATTGTTGCTGACAGAAGAAAGAGGAGATGGCTTAGTCCATAAAGTATTTGGCTTGTGAGCACACAGACCAGAGTTTGATCTCCAAAGGCCAAATAAAAAATTACTTGGTGTTCTTGTAGAAATCCTAACAGTGTTGGGGCTGGAGGAGGCAGGCAGGGCATGGGGTGAGGGGTGGAGAGCCCATATCTGACTGTTTTTGCCTACTTGTGGGACCCTTTCCCTTATACTGGGTTGCTTTGTCCAGCCTTGACATGATGGTATTTGCCTGATCTTACTGCGGCTTATTATCAGTATTTAGTTGCTGTTCATGGGAGGCCTGCTCTTTTCTGAGAGGAGGTGGGAAGGGGTCGGTCAGGGGAACTGGGGAAGAAGGGAAGTGGTGGGAGGGAGGGGAAGGGGAAATGTCTGTGGGGAAATTGAGGTCCGGATAGAATATATATGAAAGAAGAATTTAAAAAAAAAAAAAAAGAGTTGATGAACTGGTGATTTTAACATCAACCTAATAACCTAGAGTAGCCTGGGAAGAATATCTTTACTACTGTGAAATTATCTAGCTCAGGTTAGCCTGTGGGCACATCTACGGGGGAGTGTCTTGACCTCAGTATAGGCTGGATTGTTTCCTGGGCTGGACCCTGAAGCATACAAGTGAAGCATAAGCAGACAGCAGCAGGCAGCATGGATGTGTTCGTTCCTCCCTGCCCTTGACTATGGGCGTGGGATGATGAGTGGTCTCCAGCGTCTGTCATTGTGAAACCCTGCAATATGGGCTGTGACCTAAAATCATAAGCCAGATCCATCCTGTGATGGCTATTCTTGACTGTCAACTTGGCTGTATTTGGGATGAACTACAGTCCACAAATAGTGGCCACACCTGTGACCCAGATCTTGAGGCATGAAGACAGCATGCCCTTGATCTGGATCTTGAGGCTGGAAGACACAAGCTTTTGATCCATACCTTGAGGTGGGATTGACAATGCTCTTGATCTGGATTGACACATAGCTTTAATCCAGATCCTGAGGCACACCTTTAGTCTGGGCCACGCCTACTGCGGGAGGCCGACATAAGGACAATGGAAGAAGGGCTCATTCTTCTTCACCTGCCGCACATCTGTTGGAACCTACTTCTTCAGGACTCCGGTTTATACAGAAGACCAGCTGAAACACCCAGCCTTGTGGGACTGAGCAACTACTAGATTCGTGGACTTCCCATTCACATTTGGCCATTGTTGGGTTAGTTGGACTGCAGATGGTAAGTCATTCCAATAAACTCTCTCTCTCTCTCTCTCTCTCTCTCTCTCTCTCTCTCTCACTTTCTCTCTCTCTCTCTCTCTCTCTCTCTCTCTCTCTTCTCTCTCTCTCCATATATATATAGATGTGCCATGGGTGTGGGGTTATAGGTGACTATATATATATATGCCATTGTGAAACCCTGCAATACAGGCTGTGACCTGAAGTCATAAGCCAGATCCATCTTGTGACGGCTATTCTTGACTGTCAACCATGATGGCTACTCTCGAGTGTCAACTTGACTGTATTTTGAATGAACTATAGTCCACAAATATATGTATGTATGTATTCATTCATTCATTCATTCATTCATTCATTCGGTAAGCTCTGTGAGTCTAGAGAACTCTGACTAATACAAACTTTATTTCTCTCTCAAGCTGCTTTTGTCCAGGGTGTTTCATCGAAGCAAGACAGGAAAGTAGACCACAGGTGGACACTTGCAATCCCTGTGCTGGGTAGGAGGGAGCAGGCTGTTACTCATTGGCTAGCCAGCCTGCTTGATAAGTTCCAGACCAATGAGAAAACCTGTCACCAGAGAAATGGCACATAAAGTTGTCCTCTAGCATCCAAACACACACACACACACACACACACACACACACACACACCCTGGAACTGAAGTCATAGGCAGTTGTGAACTACTAGTGCATAGGTGCTGGGAACTGAACCTTAGTGCTCTGGAAGAACAGCAAGCGCTCTTAACCACTCAGTGGATCAGAAGAGCTTCAGTGCCCAGGACTCTCTCACTTGGCTCATTCCAAATCTCTCTCGACACGTTTTCTTGCCAGGCCCTTTCTAAACCAAATTCTTTCCTTCATATAGAGAAACTTACACAGTGATATGAGATGTGGGTTCCTCTGAGACTTATATGATGGGAGATAGCAGGAATGAAGATAAAAGAGAGGAAGGGGGAGTCACTATTTAAAAGACTGCTTACAAGCAGTGGAAGGGAACTTTCAGGGCACTTGATTTGGGGCAATGAGCCCCAGAACAGAGGTAACTAACTCTAAGACCACCATGGCTCTCTTGAGACGATTCACAATGGCTAAGTTACAGAACCTACTTAGATGGGTGTCAACAACAGAGGAGTAGGTAAAGAAAATGTGGTACAAACACAGTGAGGTTTTTATTTTCAAGAATCACAATGAGGATTTTATTTTCAAGAAAATGGACTCAACTGGAAATCATCATATTGAGTGAATTAATCCAGTGTCAGACAAACATTGTATTTTCCTCTGATTCATGCTTCCTAGGCACATAAAATTATGTATAAGTGACATGCAAATAGAAGCAAATCCATGAGGGATGAAGGGAATAATGGGAATGGGCATAAACTATATACAATCTACAAGACATCCTTGTAAGAAAAAAAATGTAAAATTCCCATTATTAAACTATTTAAGAAGTTTAATATAAGATTTATATTATGTCCACTTTAAACACATTAGGAAATGTTACTTCAGATGTCACTGCTCTGGTTTGCTTTCTGTTGCTGTGACAAAACACTCTGTCAAAAAACAACTTAGGGGAGGAAATGATTTATTTGGCTTACAATTCCAGGGCATCCCTAGAGGAAGTCAGGGCAGGAGCTTGAAGCAAAAAAAGTATAGAAGCATGCTGCTTGCAGGCTTGCTCATAGCTCATGCTCAGCTAGCTTTCTTATGCAACCACAGCTGGCCTGGGGAATGGTACTGCCCATAGTGGGCAGGATCTTCCTGCATCAATAAACAATCAAGATAATCCCCTACAGATTTGCCCATAGGCCAATCTGATCTAGAAAATCCTTCTACTGAGATTTCCTTTTCAGGTGACTCTAGACTCTAGATTCATGTGTCAAATTACCCTTAAAGCTACCCAGGGATGACATAATGTTGAACTGGTTCTATGAAGGCCCCTCTGGTGAGCTAAAACAATACAGTTCTATAACGCAGCTTCCTCGCAGTCTGACTGGGGTCAGGAGTCCTAAAGCAGGGATGGCCACTTAGAGCATGGGATCTCCAACCTTTTGACATTGCTACAATGTCATCTTTGAATATATCTTCTGCGATACATGAGCTACAGATTAGTTATACCTGATTTACAGTCATATTCATCCTCAAGACATACACAGTGAGCTTAAATCCTTCCTGGAGCATTTCCCTATTGTTCATGGATGTCCTTTGAGTTTTTCCTTGAACTGGAGGACACTCTTGAATTTGTACCTCTCAAAGCGGTCTTCAAAACATGCAGTGACTGTCAGCGAAGTGAAACATCTGCTAAGCATCTAGGTAGTGAGTGCGGCTCAGCAAATACCCTCTGTCTTGGACAGTTCCCTCCCCTGCTCCTCCTTTCTCTCCACGTTTGTGTCCAAAGCCTTCTGCTGGTCCTTCAGACATACAGTTTAACCTCGCCTCCTTGGTCTTCACCTCAATTTCCTGCTTTAAGTTTTAAAAGATTTCTTGATTTTTATTGTATGGGTGAATGTTTTGCCTGTGGTCATGTCTGAACATCATGTGCATGCAAGTGCCTGCAGAAGTCAGAAGAGGGTGTTAGATTTCCTGAAGCTGGAGTTATGGACAGTTGCCAGCTACTTCGTGGTCCCATAGAACCAAATTCAGGTTATCTGCACGAGCAGCCAGTGTTCTTCACTGCTAGGGCATCTCTCTCCACCCTTAAATTCCTACTTTTGTTGGCTATTCACACCTCTGCAGGGAAAACCTTTTGGTGCTCTGAACTCCTTTTGTAAACTTTGTATACTCTGTAAACCCTCAAGGCAGGTAAGCATTCAGTTTCCTAAAGTTATAACTGTCATTCCCAGCCCCCAAGGTGGGTGAGTGGCCAGGCCCTACCCTTCAAGAAAAAATCCCACCAATCCCTGAACAGGAAAATCCGCCAATCCCTGAGCCCCCCTCAAGTTCAGGACTTGAAATCCCACCAGTTCTTACCCTGGAAATCTCTGTCCTGGAAAGCTCCACCCCCTAAGAAATCCTCTGTAAGACCTGCCTACTGCTCAATTCCCTGCTGTCTTCTCACTGGAGCAGAGACAGCTATCCTCCTGGGTTTTCCCTCCCAATAAATACCTTGTGTGATGTTTGTTTTGTGGTGTGACTTTGAGGTATTCCTTGGCTAACAATTGCCAGGATACCTTTCCCTTCAGGGCTGCAACACTTACAGCTTTAAAATCTAGTGAGCCTGTCCATTGCCAGACAGGCCCTCTCCCCCCAACTTCTCACCCTTCAGAATCTCCTCACCCACTGAGCAAGATCAAAGTCTTCTCCCCTGCTCTACTTCCCTAGGCCTTGATCTCAGCAAGCCGGGGCCCACACTCATACCCCAGTAAGCCCATAATAGTCCCTTAGAAGCTCATCCATACTAGAGACCCATTCCAAAGTCAGATTCTGTGGGTCAGTCTTTCCTAGCCCTTGATTTCTGCACAATCCTCCTTTAGTACCTGGTCTTTTCTTTCAGGTTCTTTTTAAAAATTATTTTATGTCTATGAGCATTTACCTGAATATATGTATATGTGCCATATGTGTGTACCTGGTACCTGGGGAGGTCAGAGGAGGCAATTGGACTCCTTGGAACTTCAGTTATTCATGGTTGTGAGCCACCATGTAAGTACTGAAACCGAACCCACATCCTCTGCAAGAGCACCAGTGTCCTTAACTGACAAGCCGTCCTCCAGAAGCCAGTGCCTTTAACCACCAAGCCAGTTTCCAGCTGCCAGTGCTCTTAACTCTGAGTTGTCTCCTAGCTCCATATCCAGGTTCTTCTTACCTTGGTTATTCTTCCCACAGACTCTTTTATCCCACTCCGCTGTCCCATACCACATGATCTTTCCAAAGTCTCTTACCTTTTATGCTTCTGTGGAAACTAGGCAGGCAAGCACAGGGGCTAACTTAGCCTGGGACCTCATTTGTTTTAGGGTTATGCACATTTTCCTCTTACAGTTATGTAATGGGAGCCTAGACCTTCATCTCACATGCCCCTCTGCAATCACTGCACCAAGCAACCTCAGAACCCTTGACCCCAGACCTGCATTGGGTTACGCATACTCCCATCTCGTGACCGTGTTCTGAGTTTCCTCATCCCTGGTAACAATCAAATTTATATAATTTCTATTCAAGTATACGTCTAATACATCTAGGTATGAAGGATAGAAGAAGGCCTGTGTGACTTAAACCATTTGGGACATAATGTTCACTAGGACAAGATTGTGTCCTATAGTAACTTTGGAGGAGTTACTATTTATCTATCATCTATTTATCAACTATTTATCATCTCATGACTATTAATTATGGGTATATGCATACAATTAAACCAGATGCATTATGGGAAGGGACATACTCCATAGGGAAAATGAAACTTCCCTGATGACAATTAGGCTGGTTATCAATCTATGAGTATAGCATAATATTACTAGAAATAATTTTCTATCCCAAGTCTCTGGGCTATCCAGCCTCTAGCTCCTGTCCCTCCTGGCAGTGCCAGGGGTGGGATCCCTTTAGTGACTTGGGTTTCAAGCGGAACTAGTCATTGGTTGGCCACTCCCACAATTTTTTGATACCTTTACCCCAGCAAACTTGTAGACAGGACAAATTGTGGGTCTACGGTTTTGTGGCTGGGTTGGTGTCTCAGTCTCTCTGCTGGAAGTCTTGCAGGAGATGGCCGATTCAGGCTCTGTATCTCCCATTGCTAGGGTCATCCTTGTAGATTCCTGGAGGTTTCTACCGTCCTAGGTTTCTAGTTTGTCTCAAAATTGCCCCCTGATTCCAGATGTCTCTCCCTCCATCCCCTCCCCCATCTGATACCTCTTGTTCCCTAACTCCCCCCACACACCTCACCAACGACATCTATTCTACTTCCCCGTTCGCAGGAGGTTCATCATATGTCCACTCTTTGAGTTTTTCTTGTTGTTTGTTTGTTTGGTTAGGTTTGGTTTTGCTTTTTTTTTTTTTTAAGAAAGAGAAATCACTCCTGAAATGGACGTAGGCTGGCGAGCTGGGGAAAGGTGTCTACTCAAAGGCACCTCTGTAGGTCATTTCCACAGCAACTGCCTCTTCCGGGTTTGTACAGGTCAGGCTTTTCCTGAGCATGCTCTGTCTGTTGTATGGAACCCAGATGGGGAAAGACTTCCGGGTTTCATGTTAACTGACTTCTTTCATATATTATTCATGATGTCTGCTTTCTCCAGTGTCTGCTCTCCTGTAGCACAACTACTGTGATCCGCTGGCGGCTGTCACCCTCTCCTGCCCGGATTGTGACCTCCATGCTCCGGTGCATGGACTGCCCTTCCCCTCTGTGCACTGCCTGGCCTCTTCCAGTGGAGCCTCATTCTGCTAACCAGATTTCCATATTCCCCTTCCCACATTCTAGCTTAGGAATTTTAGTCAGGTTTTTTTCCAAAACGGCTTCTGAGCCGATCTCAGGAGAGAGATTTGTTTATTCTAAAGCATTGCCTTCATTTTGGTTTCATTCCGATGTGCCCTCTCCTCTCCCTCAGGACAATCAGTTCTCAGTCCTTTGTTGCCCCACTAAGTTCTATAAAGTCTCCTCGTGGTGAAGTCCACCAACTCTCCGCAAAGACACTATATCCACTCTACGCTGTATCTGTGCTCACTCTTCTTGTTTATAAGCTTTGGCTCTGTCTGCTGCACGGTCTTGGGTCTGTAAAGTAACCTGTGGGCTTCTTGTCCATCTTCGCTGCTCTTGTCGACTTGGATGAATCAGGAATCAACTAAGAGACAATCGTCTGGGCAGATCAGGAAAGCTACTCCCAGGAAGGATGAACTGAGAGGAGAAGTCACGTCCCTCGAGTGGATGTAACCTTCCAGAGGCCACTCAAATCTATAGAGGTCTTCAGAGTGGGAGAGCAGTGCTTCCTGCCTGCCTTCACTTCCTGCTGGTGGGCGCCTCTACCCCACCTGTGTTGCTGCTGCCACCAAGGCCATCTTTGCTGGCATCAGAAGCCACCTTCTCTGTTCTTCCCATAGGGACTGAAGACCAGTCTGTTTCTGATGGATCACCAGGCCTTTGGCTTGAGACTAGGGCTGCTGAGCCATGCTTAGTGGACACATTGATTGCTGGATAAACCAGCCCTGACTTGGGCAGGATGTTGAGAGGAGGTAGGAGAAAACACTGGGCCTAGTCAGACCTTCTCCAGATTCCACCCATGAGCCCTGTAGTAAGGACTTTGCAGAACTTTCCAGAACCAACATTCTGTTCTTCTGTTTCTCAACCATGGCTTGTCTCAGGCTGGCTGTTTTTTTTTTTTTTTTAATTTTTTTCCTGTCTCTTTTGTATTTGCATATGCAAAAAGATCAGAGACCATTCTCACATGCATGCATTTTCAAAGACTGCCTGAGACAGAAAGAAAATCCCTTAAGGCATTTAAAAAAAAAAAAAAAGCACTCCTGGGTGTTAAAAATATTGATGGGTAGGAAGCATAAATAACTTTGAAAAAGCTACTTTCTTTGAACACTTCTGAACAATTTGTCCAGTCACTGTATGTCAAAGAATTTATGTATGAACAAGCATTTCTTGGAAATACATTAACCAATGGTATCATCTCTGGTAGCTTAAGTGATAAAGGACAAAGATGAAAAACATGGAACTCACTTCTCTGGAGTACATTTGTACCTCGAAGGTGGCTATTAATTTGCCTCCTATAAATCATGGCTGTCTCCCAGCCCGGCTACAATCCCATCGTGTTCCTGTGCCAGGTCCTTCCAAGCTTGACTCAATCACCATGCACACACCTTAGTCCAATGGGAAACAGCCAAGTCCCCGAATGCTCAGGCATCTGTGGGACTTTCTCGCTACTACCCCCTTGGGCTTCCCTGTCTGCAGTTTCTCTCCTGACTTCTGCAGAGTGGAAGGATTTTAATATCCCTCTTCTTCTTTACAAATTAGCATGGAAATTCTGCTGACGAGCTTCCCCTTCCCAAGGCTTAAATCCCAGAGCTCTTGAGCTGTGACAATTTAAATGAGCAAGATTTAAAAAAAAAAACTGATGAATGAGGGTTATAATGTTTTACAGGAGCACACAGGGAAATCCTCCTTCGAGACTTGTATAGGACAAAATGGCTGGTGGGCAGAGGCTCGTGTGCCTGTGTGCATGTGGATGGATATGTGTGTGTGTGTGTTTTAGAGGGAGGGAGCTCAATAAAGAATAATTATGAGCCATCATATCTGGGAAACCTCTTAGTGTATGAGAGTTCACCTTGGATGTCAACTTGACAATATTTAGAATCACTATGAAAACAAACCTCTGGCTGGGTTGGTGAGGAATTTTCTAGCTTAAAGGCAGGAAGATTTGCTCTAAATGTGGGTGCCACCTCCCCATGGGCTGGGGCCTTGGACTGAGAAAAAAGAGAGAATTGAGACCAGAGTCAACACATGTCTTCCTCTGCTTCCTGACTGTGGATACAATGTAACTTCTCCATGCTTCCTGACTGTGGATACAATGTAACTTCTCCATGCTTCCTGACTGTGGATACAATGTAACATCCCCATCATGATGAGCTGAGCTCTTGTTTCTTTTCTGTTGCTGTGATAAAACACCTTGAACGAAAGCTGTTCAGGGACGGAAGTGAAGATCCTGAAGCTCTCTGGCTCACTCTTGCTTTTCCAGCTTGCTTATACAACTCAGGACTACCTGCTTAGGGGATGATGCTGCCCACAATGGGATGAGACTTCTTTCATTAATTAATAATCCAAACAGTTTCCCTCTTATATGCCCATAGGCCAATCTGATCTAATCAATTGCTTGAAGCTTTCCTCTCAGATGACTCCTGGCTGTGTCAAGTCAATACTTAGAGCTATCTGGGACAGAATGCACAGCTAGCTTATATAAACCTTTCTTCCCCTTAAGTTGCTTCTGTCAGGTGTTTTGCCACAGCAATTAAAAATTAACTAACGTAGGGAGCAATCTTTCATCAAGGATATTATAGAGATAGCTGAAGGAGAGTGTGGGAGGGCTGTTACTTGGCCATGGCCACAGTGTAATTCAGATCTTCCAAGCCCAAATCCTGTGCTCTTTCTTATTCTAAGGAGGAGGAGTTCAGGCTGAGAACAATGAAACAATAACAGAAAAGCCCAACCTTCATCCCAAGGAAGGCACTATGAGGTGTCAATACACAGGGCTGTTTAGCACAGGAGTTTATTCTAATGATAATCTTTTTGGTAATAACTTTGTGGGAGACAGAGACAGGAGGGTTACTGGGAATCACTGGCTTCGTTTGTGCCCCAGATTCATCAAGTAACCTTCCTCCTCTGGCCTTCTGTGTGCATGTGTACAGGCTTATGTATTTGCATAGACATGTGTTCATACATCACCCACATACCGCACATGCAAACACACAATTAAAATAAATGTAAGAAAAATAAAAAATAAAAAAAAAACCAGTTGGCCAAATGAATAAAAATGTATGACTCAGCTACACATTGTCACAAGGAAACCAACTTCAAATAAAGTAAGAGAAGTAAAATTAAGATAAAGGATTAAGAAAGATAGATTATGCACATGGTATCCAAGGGAAAGCAAGAAAAAAAATGTACTAATTCTAGACAAAGCTGACTTCAGAGCAAAGAAAACAAAGGACCAGGGATAGTTGGGGCACTCGGTAATGATGAAAGGGCCAATCAAACAGGGAGATGATAGATCTCAGAGTGTGTGGAATAAAGAAAACAGAATGGCTGAAAAATAAGAAAAATCCATAGGACCAACAGGAGAAATAGGCAAACTCATATTCATTGATAGAGACTTAAACATCTGTCTCTCAACAGCTGACAAAAAGCCAGAGTCAAGCAGATTCGAACATTGCCATGCTTCAGGGCCTAAAGGATGTGGGCACATGCACAGGCATGTGTGTGTGTGTGTGTGTGTGTGTGTGTAAATTACTTTACCTAACAAGCAGGGAGTTACTCTCATGTGCCCATAGAACATGTGCTAAGATAGAGCCATACTACACTTCAAAAATAACCTCCACACATTTAAAGAGTTGATGTCACAGCGCTCTGTTCTTTCACACCCAGAGGTCAAATGAGAACTCAGAAGCAAGAGATAAAATGAAAATCTCCCAGCGCACAGAGCTCAAACAGCACACCGCCAAAGAATCAAAGAGGGATTCTCAAGGCAAATACCAACACCTAAGGCAGATCTGAAAGGCACTTATAGCAGTTAAAATTACAATAGAAAAGAGGAAAAGTCTCAAGTCAATAATGTAAGCTCCCATCTCAAAACCCAAGGAAGAGCAAACGGAAATAAACAGAGCGGAACAATAGAGATAAAGCAGAGAACTGTGACGTGGAAAGACAAAAACAAAGGAGAAAAACCAGAGACACAAATGTTACATTTTAAAGATACTGTTACAATTGACAAACTTCTAGCAAGATTAACAAGGAAATCGGGAGAATACAAATGATCAACACCAGCAAAGAAGTAGCAGGTCCCAGACCCTGCTGACCTCAGTAAGAGTTTTGTGGATGACATTCCTCGCATAAATCTGACAGCTTTGGTTAAATACTTCGATTCTTTTCCAAGTATCCTCAATATGAAGGTGGTGATGTGAATAGGCCTATGATTACAAGAACATGAACTGGTAAATGAAAACCGTGGTGGTGTGTAGTAGGTTGGTTTGATGTTGCTTGCATTCTAATGCTAAATATTGGTCTCTCAAGAGGTGGTTGCCCCCAATGAGCAGATCCTCGTGTACTCAAGGGATGCCCTGGGAAACTTCTCCCCTATTCAAATGGTCAATAGAAGGCTAGAGCCTGTGATTGGGCAGTGGAGGGAGAAAGGTGGGGCTGGAGGCTCTGGAGAGGGGATTGCAGGTGGGGGATGGGGTGGGAAGAGGAAAATGGAGGAGGAGGAGGAGGAGGAGGAGGAGGAGGAGGAGGAGGAGGAGGAGGAGGAGAAGGTATCCTTGATGGATCAGAAACGAGTGACCAGGAGAAACAGCAAGTAACAAGGGGCTTTATAGATGGGGAATAAGTTAGTAAACTCCTAGATATGCCCAATCTAGGCATATGGCTTATAAATAAAATATCTGGATCGTGTGTCTTTTATACTGGCTTACTAGGATTGAAATTCTAACTACAGTGATACAAGCCTTTGATTCCAGCTCTCAAGAGGCAGAGGCAGGAGTTCCCTGAATCTGAGACTATATAGCAAGTTCAAGGTGAGCTAGGGTTACATAGTGAGACTGTTCCAACCATCCCCACCCCTAGTCTCCCATCCCCAAATACCACTCCTCAGTGCCACCAACACCACCACCCCAAACAACCAAACCAAACTCCTCCAAAAGAACTTTCCAGACACAGATGGGTTTGCTTACAAATTATGCCTCATGGGTAAAAGAATATTCCATAACCTCTTTCTGGTTATGTCATAGAGGATACACTTTCCTAGTAATTGAACCAGTTAATAGAATTAAAACCCAACAAAGATTGTATGAAAATATTTTTAAAAATGGAAAGAGTGACTACCAGAATTGTAAAGAGAATATCTTATGTCTGTATGGATGCAGCACCTGTCAATGATAAGTCTGATGGCCTATGGCTTAGGCAGGATATAGGAGGTTCCCACCTCTGGAGGGAGAAGGGATTCTGGAATAGAGTCAGGTAAGAGATATTCACCCAAGGAGATGAGGGGAGATGGACGCATGGTACCTGAGCACAAGAACCATCAACATGGCTGCCGGGAGCCAAACCCAGAAAATTATGTGCTGTTCTGGAAAGCCTAGTCAGTACAAGGTTAAGAAAGGATGTTTGTGGATCTCAGGTCCCAGGAACTCAAAGAATGTCTGGTATTTCCTGGGAGCCAGTTATGACAGTGGGATGGTCTTGGGCAATGAGGATATGACAGTGGGATGGTCTGAGACAAGGAGGATTCAATAGTGGGATAGCCCTAAGCAATGACCCTTGCCTAAACTTCCCATTTTGCTGTGTCTTTATAACCTGCCCCTGAAATTAAAGTTTCAAAGCTTGATCAGAACCCCCGACTTGTGTCTCTTCTTTGTGTCTCTTGTCCCTTCATTCTTTGGCCCCCTTCCCTAGGGTCTTGTCGAATCCCCCGTGGGCCGGGGCATATGGCAGAATGTAGGTTAAAATAACTGGGTTATTTTAATTATGATCTAGTCAGAGTAGAGTCTAGTTATATGACCACAGTATTTATAAATATATTTTGAGTCTGAGTTTTATTCCTGAGATATGAGGATAGAAGGAAGAACCCGACCTAAGGTCTATGTAGAATCTTCAAGAATAAAGATATGGTGTGTTTGTCTTCCTGTGTCTGCTGATGTGAGGGAAGCAAACGTCTTGAGGTGGTTATTGCCTTCTCTGCTTTCCTCACAGAGTTGCCAAGACTCTCCATAGCTGAACGCCATGCAGGATTCTCCTGTTACACGGTGGGATACCTGGTCCTCTACTAACGTAAAGAAAATTTGGGTGCAGGTAGGTGCCAGGTATGTGTTGGTCCCTGGGGCCCTGAGGAACATCAGGGACAATGCATGGTGAAGATAGATGGCAGTGCTGGTGAAAGAACCTGAGACTGACCCCATGGAGTGGCAGATGTGACTGTAAGTACAGGGGCCATTTTATTTCTACATTTATTTAGCCAGATAGCAGTATTTGGTTTTCCCCAGGCCCCTGACCTTTCTAGACTCAGGATATTTACCACCTAAACAGCTTCAGGTATGGGTTTTGTGGTGGTTTGAATATGCCTAGGTAGGGAGTAGAACTATTTGGAGGTGTGGCCTTGTTGGAGTAGGTGTGCTACTATGGGCATGGGCTTTAAAATCCTTATCCTGTCCAGTCTTCTCCTTATCCTTAGCCAGTCTTTTCCTGTTTGCCTTTGGAATGAGATGTCAAACTTTCAACTCCTCCTGTACCATACCTGCCTGGATGCTGCCATGCTCCTGCCTTGATGATAATGGACTGAACCTCTGAACCTTTAAGCCAGTCCCAATTAAATGTTATCCTTATAAGAGTTGTCTTGGTCATGGTATCTGTTCACAGCAGTAAAACCCTAACTAAGGTTTCATCTCATGGTATTGGCCTTAACTCCAATCAGATGTTGGTTGGTTAGTTTCACAAGCTTCATGCCACTACTGTGCCAGCGTATCTTGCCAGCAGGACAGCACTGTAGAAGGGTTTGTAGCTGGGTTGGTGTTTACCTTTCTCCTTTGGTAGTATGTAGGATACCTCCCATTACCACAAAAACTAGTCTGCAGGTGTGAACTAAATAGGCACCAGCCAGACCTCTCCATGAGCACTGTGCTGTGTGGGTGTTGTCTTCAGCAAAAGTCCTTACAGTAGCTTGTAGAGAGCAACAAGTAGTCTTGGTGATAGCCTACTACTGTTTGGAGATTTCCAATGGACTCCTTTGGCCAAGAAGTTGATAAGATGTAACTCATTCCTTGTCCTGGAAGCTTTAATTGGTGACAAAAGATGTCCAGTTGGGACTCTGTCACCCTTGTTATTTGGCAATTTTATTTAGATCACCTTCATAAATGTGTATAATTTAGGAAGCTCCTACAGTATTAGGTTTCCATATGACCCCTCAAAAGGTCCTTAGTTTTAGCTGTTCCTCCCTTGATCGTCCAATTTCATTCCCCATCCCCCCATCTCATTCATTCATAACTATTCTACTTCACCTTCTTAGGGAGATCTATTCCTCTCCTCATGTCATTTTATTTATACACACCCTTTGTCATTCTATGAATTTTACCTTGATTATCAACAACTTAACAGCTGACATCCACCTAGAAGTGAACACATACCACATTTATCTTTCTGGGTCCCTGTAACCTCACTCAGGATTTATTTTTTTACTTCTTCCTTTCAATTATCTGCAAATTTCATAGTTTTAATGACTGAATAATATTCCATTGTGTAAATGTACACCACATTTTCTTTATCAATTCCTCTATTGACAGACATGCAAATTGATTCTGATTTCTGGCTATGATGAATAGAACAGCAGTGATTACAGCTGAGCAAGCGTCTCTGTAGTATGGAGCATCCTATGGAGTGGTAGAGCTGGATCTTGAAGTAGATAGATTCCCATCTTCCTGAGGAACCACCATGCTGATTTCCACAGTGGCTGCACATGTTTGTCTTCCCACTTCCCTAGTCCACAGGAGCTGTCATTTGTTTATTGATTCTGATCGGTCCGACTGGTGTTAGATGAGATCTCAAAATTACTTCGGTTTGCATTTCCCTGATGACTAAGGATATTGAAAGTTCTTTAAGTGTTTTTCAGACATTCGAGTTTCTCTTTGGAGAATTTCCTATTTATGTTTGTACCCCATTTTTAAATTGGGTTCTATATTTTCTTGATGTCCAGCTTTTTATTTTTTTGAGCTCTTAACATATTTTGGATATTAGCCCTCTATTGAATGTGTAGCTGGATAAAAAAAAATTCTTCTCCCATTCTGTAAGCTGCTGCTTTATGTGAATGATAGTGTCCTTTGACAAAGCTTTCTTTAGATCCTGTTTCTTAATTGTTGTTCTTGGACTGGAAAAATGGCTCAATCATTAAAAGCCAGGCTCACAACCAAAAATATTAATTGTTCTTAATGCCTGTGCTATTAGTGTTCTGTTCAGAGAGTCTTTTCCTGTGCCTATTAGTGAGTTCAAGACTATCCCTTACTTTCTCTTCTATAAGATTCAGTGTATCTGTCCTTGTGGTGTGGACTTTGATCCATCGGGAGCTGAGTTTTATGCAAAGAGTCACATACAGATCTTTTCATCTTATTCTACAGGCTGCACTTGGTTCGACCAGCTTTATTTGCTGAAGATACTTTCTCTTTTTTCAGTGTGTATTTTGGGCGTCTATATCAATAATCAGATGTCGATAAGTATATGGACTTCTATCTGGGTATTCAATTGATTTCATTGATCAGCATGCCTGCTTTTGTGCCAACACCATGCTGGTTTTATTACTATAGCTCTATGGCACTATTTGAGACAGGGGATGGGAATATCTCTAGACACTTTTTTTATTACTCACAATTGTTTTAGCTATCCTCAATTTTGCCATGTTTTCATATGAAGCTCAAAACTGTCTCAAGTTCTGTGAAGAGTTCTGTTGGAATCACACTGAATCTGTAGATTGCTCTGGGTAGGATGACTGTTTTTACTATGTTAATCCTACAAATCCACAAGCATGGGAGATCTTTCCACCTTCTAAGGTCTTCTTCAATTCTTTCTTCAAAGACTTGAAGTTTTTATCATACAAGCCTTCCGCTTGCTTGGCTAGAGTTACCCCAATATGATTTATATTATTTGAGGCTATTGTGAAAGGTATGGCCCTGATTTGTTTCTGAGACCATTTGTCATTTGTATATAGGAGGGCTGCTGATTCTGTGAATTCATTTTATATCCAACTATTTTGCTGAAAGTGTTTATCAACTGTAGGAGCTTCCTGGTGGAACTTTTTAGGGTCACTTATATATATTATTATATTATCTGCAAATTAAGATATTTTCACTACTTTCTTTCCAATTTGTATCCCCTTGTGTCTCCTTTGGTTGTCTCATTGCTCTAGCTAAAACTTTAAGTACTGTATTGAATAGATATAGAGAATGTGGACAACTTTGTCTTGTTCCTGATTTTAGTGGAAATGCTTTGATTTTTCTCTCCATTTAAGGTGATGCTTGCTATGGTCTTGCTGTAAACTGCCCTTATTATGTTGAGCTATATCCTTCGTATCCTTAATCTCTCCAGGACTTTTATCATAAAGGACTGCTGAATTTTGTCAAAGGGTTTTTTTCTCATCTAAATGAGCTAACTCTGTGGGTTTTGTTGGTAAGTCTGTTTATGGTGGGCAGGGGTATTGCAGTTATTAATTTATGTATGTGGAACCATCACTTCATCTGTGGAATGAAGCATGACTTCATCATGGTGGATAATCTTTTGGTATATTTTTTGATTCCTTTAGCAAGTGTTTTATTGAGAATTACTGCATCTATGCTCATAAGGAAAACTGGTCTGTAATTGTCTTAGGGTTACTATAACTGCAATGAATCATCATGATCAAAAGGTACCTTGGAGAGGAAAGGATTTTTTTCAGTTTACTTTTCCACAACACTGTTCATTGTCAAAGGAAGTCAGGTCAGGAACTCACACATAGCAGAAACCTGAAGGCAGGAGCTGATGCAGAGGTCATGAAGGGTACTACTTCCTGGCTTGCTCCTCATGGCTTGCTCAGCCTGCTTTCTTATAGGATCCAGGACCACCAGTCCAGGGATGGCACCATCCACCATGGGCTGGACCCTTCCTCATCAATCACTAATTAAGAAAAATGCCCCACAGGCTTGCCTACAGCCCAATCTTATGGAAGTGTTTTCTTAATTGAGGTTTCGTAATCTCAGATGACTTTAGCTTGTGCCCAGTTGACATAAAACTACCCAGAACAGGACTTCTCCTTGTTTGTAAAAAGAATTAGGGAATTTGAGGAGTATTGGTGTTAACTCTTCTTTGAAAGTCTGGTAGAATTCTGTGCTGAAACCTTTTGGCCCTGGACTTGTTTTGGTTGGTAGACTTTTAATTACTGCTTCTATTTCACTAGAGATTAGAGATCTGTCTAAATTACTTCTCTGATCTTTATTTAATTTTGTATATAGTATATTTTGAGAGAATTATCCATTTCTTTTAGATTTTTCACATTGGTTGAGTACACATTTTTAAAGTACGTCCTAATGATTCTCTAGGTTTCATCCATGTCTGTTGTTACATCCCATTTTCATCTCTAATTTTGTTAATTTATATCTTCTCTCTTTCTTGCCATTTATTCCTTTGGGGTATGATTTCTTTTTGTTCTGGAGCTTTCAGGTGTTCTGTTAGGTTACTGGTATGAGATCTTTCTAGTTTTTGTTTGTTTTAATGTGGTCACTTAGTGCTATGAACTTCTTAGAATTGCCTTTATTGTGTATATAATATACTTGAGTATGCTGTGCATTCCTTTTCATTTCTAGAAAGCTTTTAATGTCTTCTCCAAGTTCTGCCTTGGTCCGTTTTTCATTCAATAGTGAGTTATTCAGTTTCCATGAGTTTGTAAGCTCATTGTTGTTTCTATTGTAGTTGATATGCAGTTTAATACACCATGGTCAGGTAGGACATAGGGTGTTAATTTAATTTTCTTGGATCTGATGAGCCTTGCTTTGTGTCTGACTATGTGATCGTTTTTGGAAAAAAGTTCTGTGAGGTGCTGAGAAGAAGACATAGTCTTTTGTGTTTGGGGTAGAGTTCTGTAAGTATCTGTTAGATCCATTTGGTTTATGGTGACAGTCAGCTCCAGCATGTCTCTGTTGAGTTTTTGCCTGTGTGATCTGTCTATGGGCAAGAATGAGGTACTGAAGTCTCCCACTCTTGGTGTGTGTGGCTCAATACACAGTTTAAGGTGCAGTAGTGCTTCTTTTAAAAACCTGAGTGCTTTTGTGTTTGGTGCATTCATTTCAAGAGTTACAATATCCTCTTGGTGGACTTTCCCTTTGAGTATGTAGTGTCCTTCCCTCTTTCTTCTGATTAGTATTAGATTGAAGGCTATTTTGTCAGATATTAAAATAGCTACACCAGCTTGCTTCTTAGGTCCTTTTACTTGGCATATTTTTTATCCTTTCACCCTGAGATGATAGCTATCCTTGATGTTGAGGTGTGTTTTCTGAATTCAGCAGAAGGATATATCCTGTTTTCAAATCCATTTTGTTAGTCTATGTCATTTTATTGTGGGAACTGAGACCACTGACGCTGAGAGTCATAAATGAACAACGTTTGCTGGCTCTTGTTATTTTACTGTACTGTAGGCTTTTTTCCTTCTTTTGTCTTTCTGGTCTGTTACTTTTATTCCTTGTTGTTGGAAATATTTTTTAAAAAAAGTGGAGGCATCATCCCATGCTTAACCCTGTTACTCTCTGCCCACAGTCTTGCCGCCTCTTTGCTAGTCCCTGTCGGCAGTCTTCCCTTCTCTGGTTCACCTGCCTCAGAGTGCCCTGTACCTTCTCAGCCATCCATCCGCTGTAGTCAGTGGTCACAATTCCCCTTAACCCAGTAAATCAAAACTCTAGAAGCTTATATTTAATCAGTCAGATTTATATTATAATCAATAAATTCTCAAATCACAAGATGCCCAAACAATAAATTCAGAGCCAATTGATAATGATATAAATTGCCCACCTAGATAAGACAAATTGTCTTATAATTATCCATCTCTTATAAGATAATAATAACTACCTGTGGCTATTTAAAGCCAAGTAGAATCTGGATCGTCCCGTTCTTCTTCCATCTTCCTTCAGTCCCTCTCCATCCTCTCTGTCCTCTCCTCCCCACCCCCCAAACTTTTCAGTTCCACCTTTCCTTCCACTGCCCAGTCACAAGCTTTAGCCTTTATTTTACAAGTTAAGGTGGGGAGAAGGTTCACAAGATGTCCTGGCCCATTCTGCCCCATGTCTGGGGGCTACTCTGTACCGGCCCAAGCTGCTGCTCCAGTCCGAGGGTCAGGGTCTAGCAAGCGAGAGAGTGGGGATGGAGGGGCAAGAGACATGAAGAATGGAAACAAGACAGAGGGTCTAATCAAGTCTCTTCTTTATTGAAAAGAAATCCTGGGTATTTATATACTTTACCACATGCCTTGCCCTGGTGGACAAGCAGGGGAACACAGCTGAAGGCACTATGTCACGTGCCTTGCAGCATGGATACCACATGCACCTTGCAGCTGGGGGACACTAAACAGCAAAACAAGATATGAGAGAAAAACAAGATGTTTATCAGAGTGTGCTCAGCTGTTGTGGGTTGTTGCAAACAAGTCTCTTGTCAGGGTATATGGCTCAAGATGGCTGCAAAGATGATAGTTGCTTTCTGCTAGGAGTCGGCTCCCAACAACAAGAAGTCACTTTATGTACTTGATTCACTCCTAGTCCACAGCCCCTCCTGGAAGAACGGAATTTGCATCAAAATACAAGCAACACCAGGGCTATCCACAGTTCCTTGTATTTTCTTATGTGTGGTTAACCTCTTCACATTGCAGTTTTCCTTCTAGCCCTTTGGTAGAGCTGAGATTGTAGGTAGATACTGCTTAAATTTGGTTTTTATCATGGAATGTCTTTCTTTCTCTATCTTTTATTATTGAAAATTTTGCTGGGTATAGTAGTCTAGGATGACATCTGTGCTCTGTTAGAGTTTGTAGAACATTTGTTCAGGACCTTCTCTGGTTTTTACTGTCTCCATTGAAAAGTCATGTCTAATTCTAACAGATCTGCCTTATATATTATTTAATAATTTACCTGGAACGTTTAATATTCTTTCTTTGTTCTATACATTCAGTGTTTTGATTAGCATGTGCTGTGTGCCATTTGTTTTCTGGTCCAGTCTTTGGTGTTCTGTAGGCTTCTTGTACCTTAATAGGCATCCTGTTCTTTATGTTAGGGAAATCGTTCTCTATGATTTTGTTGGAAATATTTTCTGTGCCTTTGATCTGGGTTTCTTCTCCTTTCTCTATTCCTACTATTTATAGATTTGGTTTTTTCACAATGTCCTTGGTTTTATTGACATTTTGTGCCTGGATTCTTTCATATTTGACATTGACTTTGACCAAGGTATCCATTTCTTCTGTTTTGTCTTCAACAAGTGACATACTTTCTTCCATCTCTTGTGTTCTGCTGGTGAGGCTCACCTCTGAGATTCCTGTTCAAGTTCTGAAATGTTTCGTTTCCATTTCTCTCCAGTTTGGATTTTCTCTATCGTTTCGATTCCCACCTGCAGGTCTTGAACTGTTTCCTTCATTTCATTCCACTGTTTGCATTTTCATGGATTATTTAATTAATTTATTAATTTTCTCTTTAAGGGCCTCTAACAAATTCATAAAGGCTGTTTTGGAGTTTTTGTCTTGTGGTTTAGCTGTATTGTGTTTCTCAGGTTCTGATGTGATAGGATTGCTGGGCTCTAGTGGACGCATTTTGTCCTGGATTTTATTGCCTGTGTTTTTATTCTGATGTCTAGGCATCTGGGTTTGGGATGATTGTAGTTCTAGATGCTGATACCTGGTCGTGTCTTTGTTGGGTAGATGCTCTGTTCCTTGGTTTCTGTTGGTGTCTCTGGCTCTTAGGAGAGTATGGTGGCTGTGAGTTTTCTCCTAGAGAATTCTTCTGAGATTCTGCCAGGTGTGATCACTGGGGGTTCCAGGTAGAATGTGTTTCTAGATATTGAGAGCTGACACTTAGGAATGAGTATAGGCTAGATGGGAGGGTGAGGGGGTTTTCAAGAGAGGGGACAGTGGGGGTGTTCCATCGGATCTGCTTAGTCTCTTGGGAATGGGGGCAAAGAGGGAGGAGAGGTCACAGCAGGTAGTCTTCTATACAGCTGGGGATGAGACTAAGGGGTTGGTTTGGAGGAAAGGAGGGAGAGTGAGGGTCTAGAGCTCACCACCTGCTTCCCTGGCCAGGGGGTTCCCAAGAAATGCCTTTGGAGAAAAAGATGGGGTGGTGAGAGACATAAAAATTCTTAACAAATTTTCAGCAAATAGAATTGAGACACGCATAAAAAGACAATCTCAAAAGGTCACATATTATATGATTGCATTTCCATAACAACAAAATTATAGAGACACAGAGAAAATTAGTGGTTGCCAGGGGCAAGGGATGTGGTAATGATGGTGGTGGGGAAAGAGGAGAGCGAACTTCTTGGAGATAAAATTGCTGTGTCTTGGCTGACTTCTTCACTGATTTATGTATGTGATAAAGTTATTCCTGCCGTGTGCCTGTTTGTTTTCTGGACTCTAAACTGTAGTCCAGGCATGGATGAAGTGGCCATTAGTAGAAACTGGGGAAAGGACACAGGATGTCCAGATGGTCCTTGCAACTTTCTATGCATATATTTATGAAGAATCTTTAAAAACATATCAGGTGGTTGCTAGGAGCTGCAGGCACCTTCTTCCCCCAGCACTAAATCAGAAACCTGAACCAAGACAAATGGAGCCACCCTTTGTCCCTTAACTTCTAAATCAGTCATTTTCCTGTTTCTCTTTCAGCTGCTTCACCACCACTGGGCAAGCTGCATCTGGAAAGGTCAACACAAAGGAGAGATTGCCTTGGTTTGCTAAAGGTAGATTTACTTAGTCTCTTCTGCAAAGATGGTGTCAAGCCAGAATTCCGGAGGCTGGGTTTGGAGTCCTCAGCTCTGAGTTTGGGATGTGACAAGAAGTCAGTATTGCTGTCTGGAAAGAAGTCACAGGAGTCTAGGGTAGCAGAACTGGAGAACGGGGCTGCCTGAAGCTGACAGGAGATGAGGACCAGCTGTGTAGTCAAAACCTAATGGCTTCCAAGAACCATCACTCTCGGAACTCTGAATGGCTCTACGAACAGAACACTGAAAGCAACAGACTCCTCTAAGGCAATCTCCCGTCGCCTAACAGCTACCCTGTGAAATATTTAGAGGGATCTGGCATTCTGCAGCAGAGCCGCGAGCCTGCCACAGGCAACCCCCAATACCGGAGTCTTCTATCTCATCAACGTTAAGTCGCCATGGCAAAGCTCACAACGTGCATATGTGAGAGACCGGTTCCCAGTACATGAAGACTTCCTTTGGCCTCAGCCACAGCATTTGCTCTGAGCATGCCTAAGTGCGGTGTGAGCGAACACATATGCACAGTGAGTTCAGAAAGGCTGACCTTGGGAACTATTCCCAGGTATGCTACTAAAACCAGTTTGCTCCCAGTGTCATGGTTGACCAGGGTATCCAGCCATTCTTTTACAGATGTATTTTTGTGAAAATTGCTTCTCAGAAGTCAAGCTAATGTATAGCATGGTATGTCTTTGATATCTTAATTCAGTCTACTTAACCTCAAAGCCTGTCTCTTTATGGGAGACTAGCTGTCAGTCATTCTCAGCTCTCAGAAGGGACTCAGCATTCTCATGGGGGAGGCTCTGCCTTATCATCTGCTAGAACTGGAGCCATGGAAGTCTAATGGAGGGCTTGGTTGGGCCTCTCTACCCAGCAGGTTGAGTCTCATCAACAATCTCATTACAAGGCAGATCCAGTTCAGTGACCAGTGTCAGGGCCCTTCATCTGCTCACCTCAATAAAAACTTAAGGCTCAACTCGCAGGCACCAGTTGCTCGCTAAACCCAGGAAATGAGAGATGACGCTTATACCAGTACTAGGAGCCGCAGACTGAACAGTGAGCCAGCAGCGAGCATGGTGGGTATGAAAGCCACCAAGCTTCCTAAGCCAGTCTTAAGCAGTTGGATCTGAAACCTCTAATGAAACTCCAAGTCCTAAGAATAAGATTTAAAACAAACAAACAAACAAACAAACAGAAAAGGTATAGGAGCGCTCACCAAGAAACATCCAGGCTCTCTCTTATCGGAAGAACCAAAAATTCTCATTACTGTTTATTTGATAGTATTTTCATGTCCGTCTTAAATGCCCAGGCAAATTTCTGGGCAAAATTCTAGGCACAGAATTAGTTTGTTTTTTTTTTAAGTTTTATTTATTTTATTTCGTGTTTATGAGTGTTTTTACTGCATGCATGTCTGTGTACCAAATGTGTGCAGTGCCCACAGGGGTCAGGAACGGGTGTTGGATCCCCTGGAGCTGGGGTTATAGGCAAGTGTGAGTCAACATTCAGATGCTGGGAACTGAGCCTGGATACTCTGCAAGCATAGCCAAGTGCTGTGAACCATTAAGCCGTCTCTCCAGCCCCCAGTTCATAGTATTTGCGTATAGTCCATGTGATTCAGATCTGTAGGTTCGGTCCAGGCTCATACGATTGATTTTAAAGCGTCTCAGTGAGGCTTGTGAGGTAGGAGAAAAGGATGGATAACAGTAAGACGCCATTGTCAGATGTAATTTCTATTAAGTAAGGCAAATATAGTCTTTAGCAGACTGGAAAATGCCTCTGTAGGTAAAGCAACTGCCTTATGAGCATGGGGCCCTGAGCTCAAATCTCTAGACCCCATGTAAAGCTCTACAGTAAGGAGTGCCTGTAATTTCAGTGTTCCTACTGTGAGGTAAGGGGGAGGGTGGAGACAGGAGACTCTTCAGGGGCACACAACAAAGAGACCCTGACACAAATAAAGCAGAAATGAGCACCTGAAGGTGTCCTCCAACCTACACATGAGCATTGTGGCACACATGCACTTCTCCGTGCGTGCACATGCATTTGTGTTGGCATGTGTGCACACGTGCTTTCCTATGTACACACATGCACACACATAGGCAAGGTGGATGGGGCCAGAGAGACAACAGCTAAGAATGTCTTTTGACCTACAGACACAAAGGCACACACACACACACACACACACACACACCACACACGTGCACATAAACAAGAGGCTAGAGAGAAGACTCAGTATTAAGAACACTAGTTGCTCCTTCAGAGGACCCTAGTTTCGATCTCGGGATCCATACTGGTCAGCTCATACATGCACACACGTTCTCTGACTCTAAAGTACACGATACTCATTTCTGGAAAAGATTCCCCACAAGGTTGAGCCAATAACTCTTCATACTGATCCCAACGTCAAGGCATTGTATTTATAAACAGCTAACATTTATTCTGAGCATGGAAATCACTTATCAATAGATTTGCAGCTCATACTTCTATCTAATCTGTGTCAATACAGAACTGGATTCACTGGACTTTCAAGTAAAGAGTACCTAGGAATTTGTATTTCAAAAATACCTATTCTCTCTTTTTGTAGTTTTAGACTCAATAGAAACCGAGGGATGGCGGGGAAGGAGAGAAAGATGCTTAAACACAAAGGCTGAAGCTGGGTGGGCAGAAATAAACCTGAGTAAAATAGCTGCAGGTGATTGCTTAGAGCTCCTGCTGTTCTCACTTAATCTTGGGGAGAGCAAGTACAGGGAACTCAGGTTTATTTCTCAGTAGACGTCAGAACAGCCTTAAAAGTCAAGAGGCTGAGAGATGGCGGGGAGGGGGGTGGGGAAGTGAGGGGAGAGGGTAGGGGGGGACTCAGTCTAAAGAAAAGCTGGGCAGAGAGAAAATTCTTTAGTTTCTTGTTTACTTTTGAGCAGGGGGTTGGGGTTCTGCAAACACCTGCTTATCAGAGCAGGGTGGGGTGTGGTGGGGTGTGGGCGGGGTGTGGGCGTGGCAGGGCGGGGTGGAGAGGTTCAAAGGCCTGCAATAGCCGTGTTGGTCTGAGTAGAAATTCCAAGTTCACATTCATTCTCACGTCCAGGAAGTCATGACTCAATTCGAAGCCTGCCAATCAAGCATCATACTCAGTGTGACAGCCATGTCTCAATCTAGCTTGAACTATTTCTCTCCGAAAAAATAATACATTTATTATTAAGAAGTTGAGACTTTGAATGGGCAATTCACGATTAAAAACAGAACCAAGTGTGTGAATGAGAACCCTGAGACAATCTGTTTGTCGTCCTGAAGGGCAGCTGTCTTCAGTATTATTTCTGTAGGTGTAAAATCTCTGCAGCAAGCAAGCAAAATAACGGAGCTCCTCAACCGTCCCCATGTTTGCTTTAAAAATGTGTGTGTGTGTGTGTAGTGTATGCATGGATGTAGTGTATGCATGTGTGTATTGTGTATAGTACGTGTGTAGTATATGTGTATGTGTGGTGTATGTATATATGTTTATATGTGTATAGGTGTGTGTGCACTACGCATCAGTTATAGTATATGTATGTGGGTGTGGTGTGTGTAGTGTATGTTGTGTGTGGTGTGTGCGTTTATATATGTGTGTAGTGCATTTGTGTCTGTGTGGTGTGTGTATGCATGTGTGGTGTGTGCGTGTGTAGTGTGTGTAATATATGTGTGTGTGGTATGTATATGTAGTATATGTGTGTGTGGTGTGTATATAAGATATGCTTGTGTGGTGTGTGTGTATGTGTGTGTGTGTGTGTGTGTGAATGTGTATTGTGTATGCTGGTGCAATCTCTTGGGGGTGTGTGTAGACACCAGAGGTCAATGTTGGGTGCTTTCCTCAATTGCTTTCCAGCTTTTTTGGGTAAGATTTGTTTTTATTTTTGCTTATGTTTATGTGTGCGGGCATCAGTCTGTGAGTGTGTGTCACATGACACATCGATGTCAGATGTCAGACCCCCTAGAGCTGGAGTTGTAGGCTGGTTGTTTGCTGCTGGGTATAGATGGGAAGCAAACTCCGGTCCTCTGCAAGAGTGGCCACTGCTCTTCACCACTGAGTCATCTACTCAGCCTGCTTATTCATTTATTCATTTATTTAGACATCGTCTGTCTCTGAACCTGGAGCTTGCTGTTTTGGTTAGCTTGTCAGTTTAGCAAGCCCCTAAAATCTGCCTGCCTCACCTCCAAGTTCTTGGGTTCCAGGAAATATGATCCTATGTTTAGCTTTTGCTTGGGTTCTAGGAATCCCATATCAGATACTCAAGCTTTGACCATTAAGCCATCTCCCAAGCCCTACCCTTACTGTAACAAAATCTTGCTTTTTACTTCTGTTCTAACCTTACCCACTTCCTGGATGTGCCTTCAGATTGTAAGGTACCCGCAGAGATTCTTTACCCTTGGGTGTTGCATTTTGTGGCACGGATGTATTGTAATTTAACCTGTCCCTTGAAGATGCTGTTGCTTTCAGTCATTTGCTGTGATTAATTACTCTTCACATCCATCATGTCAGAGCACACACATCTTTCAGGTAAGCACTCCGAAGTAGACTTGTGTTTGCAGCTTGCAGTTTGGGTGGACATGACCGCATGGCTTCACTCTTACGTAGGCATTGATAATGCTCAGTATAGATGCAAAAACATAGCTGTCCTCAAAAAGAATATGAGATAATTTATTTTGGAGCCAAAGATGAGCAACCAGGCTCAGGAGAATAGACTCAGATGACTCTAAATACAATGTTTCAATGTGGTGTGTTTCGTGACATTTTAATAGCAACAGAACGAAGAAAATGATAAGTCAAAGTCAACATTCAAATATATTGGTAGGGCCAGTTTGATGGCTCAGAGGGTAAAGGTGCTTGCTTGTCAAGCCTGAAGACATAAGTTTGAGTTTGGTCTCTGGGATTCACATGGTGGAAGAAGATAACTAACTCCCATAACTGTCTTCTGACCCATACACACACGCACACGCGCGCACACACACACACACACACACAGGTGTATTGAAAAACACACTGGTAGAAATATCAAGTAGGTGGATTAAATCAAAGCAAGGAACTTTCTTCTATGAAACTCAGTCATTATCTGACACTCTTAGCCTTTGATATGGGGGGGAAGCTAAGTTTGTACATTTCAAGAGGTTTTTCCTAATAGTTAAAAAAACCCAAAAAACAAAAACCCACTAGGTTGCTCATAATAAGTGGATGTCAATGGAGCTAAAGATAGCCTGAGATAATTTGGCTCCCAACTGGTAACATTTCAGCTCTCCATCATCACACAAATTTAAGCCAGCCAATCAAGTCAATCAGCTTCGTAGAATGTATAACTCAGGTGTGGCTTTTTTCTGGGAACTTCACAGTAGAAGACTTCTGTGAGGCACATTTTATTACACTCCTGAGATTCTTTAGGACCTTAAGAGTTCATAATAATTTGAGCACAATGTCTGTACACAGAGAGAATGAATCCGTGGATACAGCAGATGACATTCCAACTAGACATTGTCAATACTTCCTTGGCTTTATAAAATGACCTGAAATCAAATGACCTAATAGCAATGTCAGAGAGAGAAAGAGAGAGAGAGAGAGAGGGGAGAGTCTCAAATGTTTTCCTAGAACTTGATTATGGCTGCATTAATTAAGTCTATTTGTGGTTGGCAAGAGATCCCAGATCTCTTGTCTTGGTAGGCAAACATGTCCCCAGTGTTCTCCAGGGTGGCTAGTTCAACTCAGCTATTTTGACTCAAACTCCTCCCCAAACTGATTGAGTCAAACTGGCTTCTCTTGGCTTCTGACTGAATTGCTCTGCTTGGCCTCAAACTAACTCTGGCAATCTGTTCTAACCATCTGGCTCCTTCTCATTTTCTGGCTCATTCTGTCTTCACCTGAAACCCAACCCAATAAACCTGTCTCTATAAAACTGCCTCCTCTCTCTCTCAGTTCAGTGCAGTTGGGTTGAGTTAAGTTCAGTTCAGCTCGGCAAAGTTCAGTGCAGTTCAACTGAATGCAGTTGAGTTCAGTTGAGTTCATGCAGTTCTGTTCAGTTTGTGCCTTTGAGTTCATTTGAACACTCAGAGAGACTCAGGAGATTCCACATTCACAGGAGCCTTAAGCCTGGAGCAAGGTGGAAGCAGTGGGAACAAATTACAGCCTATTGAACATATGGAGGTACCTCTTAATGAAGCTGAAGAAAGGAACCGTCTCCCACTAGCTTTTCCATTATCCCAGGAATAAATGCCAGAAAATGGTGAAAATTCACAAAATAAACTAGTCTGGAATCCTGTTAAAATACAAGATCTTAAACATTTTAAACAATCAATAGTAACTTATGGAATGTGCTTATCCTATGTGAAACAGATGTCAAATACCTGGGTTACCCAAACAGGTTTGTCCCCCTAGACTAGAGAGATTTAGTCGCAGCTGTACTGGAAGCTAATTCTCAATCACAGTGGATGATATGGTCGTGAGAAGAAGCTGCAATTATGGAAAATAATAGGTCTAAAGGTGCTAATATCATGAAAGACCAATTGTTAGGTAAAGATCAGTTTGATGGTTTAAGACAGCAGAGGCAACTTGATGACTCTATTGTTATACAGTGTATTTTAATAGCTTTAAGAAAGAAGGTAAAGGAACAAGGAAAAAGGTCTATGTCATTCACAAAGATTATTCAAAGTCCCAGAGAGACATTTACTGACTTCTTAGATAGATTTACATTCCCTGTAAATAAGGCAATATCAGATCCAAATGCAAAATAGGTACTAATTGAAACTTTAGTTGTCAAAAATGCACATTCAGAGTTTAAAAAAGTTCTTAGACCTTTAAAAACTTTAATGAGCACCCACGGATGAATGGATTAGATTTACTGCTGATATTGACTCTAATGACTATGTAATTGGATAAGCAACAGCCTATAATCCTATATATCAAAATGTCCATTGTTTTGACTGTGGGAGACAAGGTCATGTGAAAACAGGTTGTCCCTAGAGACTTCTCTAGAAGACCTCAGCATTACTGAATTTGTAAAAGGTGTGGTAAGGGTAGGCACTGGACTGTTGAATGCAGATCAGCAACAGATATGTGAGATAATCCATTACCCATGGAAACTCCCTAAGGAAGTTAGCTGTACCCTGGAAACAATCAACAGGAACCAGGTTTTTCATGCCAACATCACAGAAAAACTAGAGAAAACTAAAGTAGGTATTGGAGACACTGTATATAATATGGAGCCATCTTATGTAATATGGCTTGATAGTTTCTGTGTTTAAATGGGCTAGAAAACAGCTTGCTGGTGTGGAGCCAGGCATGAAATTCTAGTGCCTAAGTGTCACATTTATGTGTGGATTCATAAAGATCTAATTGTACTTTGATAAACAGAAAGAAAGAGTAAGATTAGCAGAAAGACACTAGATTGTAGAAAAAAAAAATCCCTCTGAATTAGATCAACCTGTACACTTTAAAGATGTTTCAACATCAGAGTGGAAGTCAGAGAATGTGTTACCTTGGGGAAGAAGACTTACTTACATTTACACAGGTGATAAGGGACAATGGGTTCTATCAAAATTGATAAAGATCTGACCTGAATAAAAGAAGCTTCCACATGAAAGATAGGACTCAAGGGAGGAAGAGATACAGAAAGATAGCAATGCAGATGACATAGAAAGCTGGTACCCACTTTATGGGGACAGCTCAACAAATCGGCTGAAGAACAGATCCTTCATCAGCCTGGCAGACCGGAAAACCTTGATGCTGAAATGGGCATTTGCTGAAGGACAGATGGTCAAGACTGCAGTTATGAAGGATCATCGCATCAGTGGATCTTCATTAGGACATTCTGGATGTTAAGTTTGTGGGATTGATAATTGTTTCTGTTGTGACAGCTAAACTGTATACAATTTTTAGGTTAAACAGAAAGGGGAAGATGTAAAGGAATTTTAATCCTGCAACATGACTGTTTTTGCAAGGGATCACACCCAAAGATATGATTCGACTAGAATACAGACATGCCCAGGGATTACATGTGATCTGACTGGAATACAGACAGGTCCTTAGTACACATCTTTAATCCATAACAATGAAGGTAAGGTTAGTTTGTAGAAGGAAGCATCCATATTTGAATGTGATGTCTAATGGAGGGGCAGATTAAGTGATGAATTGGAGAAATATTTGACAGAATGAGGCAGAGGTAGGATATATCCAATTTACATGAGGACAGGAAGAGTAGGAAGAGAGAGAAAAGATGTGTGATATGAGTCCAGAAACAGTAATTCAATCAGAAGCCGAGAGAGAAAATGGATTGAATTAGTTTGGAAGATGAGATTGTACAAGGGCCAGAAGCTTGCAGGCTTAGGCCTAGTAATAGAACAGAGAAAGAAATGCTCTTGGCTCATCCCAAGCCATGTATTCACACTGTTTGTGTATGGCTCTCATCTTATCCCTTCATCTGAGGAAGTACAAGTTACATTCATAATAGTCAAAGTTTATATCCTGCACATCTTAGCCTAAGTCACAGGCAATTCTTGATTCACTCCAGGAGGGCCTCTACTACACTGCTTGGAAAATCACACCACCTTCTGTACCACTCCTGGCTGTTTCTGAAGGTGACTTTCAAAGTCTGTACGCTCTCATGTGTTCTGACCCTTTTACTACAGTATTTGAAGGGTGTGTGTGTGTGTGTGTGTGTGTGTGTGTGTGTGTTACTTTCTTCGTTGCTGTGACAAAATGCCAGAGGAAGAAACTTGAGGATGGAAGGGTTCACTTTGGCTCACAGTTGAAGGATGCAGTTCAATACGGAGGGAAAAGGCACAATGACAAAAGCTTAAGACAACTTACATCTACTGTCAGAATCAGAGAGACATGAATGCTGGTTCTCAGATCATTCTCTACTTTTATATTCAGCCCAGGTCCCCAGCCCTGGGCTGCTGTCACACACAGTTACAGTGGCTCTTCACCTCTCAATCAAACCAAATCTAGAAACTTCCTCACAGAGATACCCAAAGGCTTACCCTGTGGGTGTTTCTAGAGGAGGTACATGGGAGGTCAGAGGTCTATGTCTGGCTTCTTTCTCAGTCTCTCCCCCACCTTATTTTTTGAGTCAGGGTCTTTCACTGAACCTGGAACTCATTGCTTTGTCTATACCAGCTGACCGAAAGCTCCAGGACTCCATCCATCCCTGCCTTCCCAGTGCTGGACTTCACATCTCTAAGCCTGACTTTTTACAAGGATGCTGGAGTTAGAACTCTGGTTCTCATGCTTAACTACTAAAGCTCATATCTCCTGAGACATCTTTTTGGCCCACACTTCATTGTTTTGATGACTCGGTGCCAGTGTGTGGAAGCTGAGAGGATCCTTAAAATCCAACGGGAGGTTTATAGTTACGGAAGGTGGGCTGCTTTTGCAACCATCCAGGTATTTTTTTTTAAGAGACTGTGATGGTATCTGAGGGGATCTTACTTGAGGAATTGCCTGTATTAGTTGGAGCTTCAATTGCAGTGATGTAACACCGTGACCAAAACAACTAGGGGAAAAAAGATTTATTTGACTTACACTGCCATATCGATGCTCATCAAATGAAGTCAGGGCAGGATCCTGGAGGCAGGAGCTGATGGAGAAATGGGCTTGCTGGGTTGTTCCTTACAGCTTGCTCAGCCTGCTTTCTGATATCCAGGACCACCAGCCTAGGTGTGACACCACCCACCACGAGCTGGGTCCTCTCCATCAATCACTAACTAATAAAATACCTTACAGCTGGATCTTCTAAAGGCCTTTTCTCAAGTAAGTTTCCTTCTAGGTAAATCTAGCTTGTGTCAAGTTAACATAAAACTATCCACCACACCTACTAAAGTAGAGGTTAAACCTTCAGAGTCCCTGGGGATCTTTCTAATAAGGATATTGAAGGTGTGGGAAGGGTGCGCAATAGAGTGATTACAGAAAGGATTGCAATCAGAGAGATGAACATGCATGCACACACACCACACACACACACACACGTACCTCCATGTGCTAACACACAGAAACACACACACATGTGTATGCTTATACACAGATATACACACACATAAGTATTCATACACGCCAAGCCTTTGGACTGCTTCACCCAGGTAGACTGATGGGAGTCAGGTTAGGAAAAGCCTCTGACATCTGTGATTAGAGTATAGAAATGCATGTTTGCCTAGAAGGGCACAGTGGGTCAGGGCCGGTATCCCAACCTGCACTACGGCACAGTGACGATGGCACAGGAAGCAGCCATGGTGCATAAGCAGCCACACAGATATAGTATTTGAAGAGGCTCATGCTGGCTTAGCAAGATTCTACAAATAAGATGCTTGGTACAATTGATTTATTCCCTCTTATTACTCCTGGGAAGATACACATCAGAGTGGAAATTGGTTCTATCTGGGTCCAAGTTTCTCAAGCAGTATCTGAGGATACAGTAACTGTTAGAGATCCAAGCTCCATCAGCATCATCTTCAGGGAAAAGGGTCCTAGATTCCAGGGCATAACTAAGAATAGGGTATCAAGGCTGCTGGGTTGACATCACAGTCTGGAGATACAAACTTGCATTGTAGAAGTATTCCAATGAGTGGGAATCTTGGAGGGACAGAACGGGGAGTGGAACAGGGGCTTAGTCACTCAGGTAAGGGGTCTGGCTGGTGTAATAGGGACCCAGGCGATAAAAAAAAAAGAAGATGCTTTGTTTGGGTGTGTCTCCAAAGGTTCCCAGAGGCTCAGTGCCAGTGTAGGGAGACTGAGAAGACCTTTAAAGTCCAGTGGGAGGTTTACAGTTATGGGGGCCCTGCCTTTGTAACTCTCCAGGTATTTTTTTCAAGAGACTGTGATGATGTCTGAGGTAATCACACTTGAGGAACAGCCTCCATCAGGTTGGCCTGTGGGAATGTCTGTGGGGCATTTTCTTGGTTGCTGATAGCTGTGGTGATTCCAGCCTGCTGTGGGTGGCGTCAACCCTGGGCATGTAGGACCTGGGCTATATAAAAAGGATGGCAAGCTAGAAGGATCAAGCCAGCGGACAGTCTTCCTTTATGGCCTCTGCTTCAGTTCCTTACCAGGCTTTTCTCAATGGTGAACTGGAAAGTGTAAGCGGAAACAAAGCTTTCCTCCCTCCAGTTGGTTTTAGTCAGTGTTTTATCAAAGCAGCAGAGACACAATTTGGACAGCGATCTTGCATTTGTCCTTGTAAAAGGGCTGTGGTAAAACAAAACAAAACAAAGCAAAGTTGGACCCTCCCATCACTCTGGCTTCCTACCTCCTGCTTCCTGTTTGGTTATGGTTCCCCAGGAGACCTCACCAAGGTCAGGTTGATATCAGCACCACACCCTTGGGTGTCAAGAATGGTGAGCTAGATAACTTTTTTTTTTTCTGGATAAAGCACCTCACCTCAGGCTTTCAGTTTTTAGTAACAGAAAACTGACTAATACCGAAGTGTGTCCGACTCACAGGGTGGTTAAGAAAAGCCTCCTGTAAACCTATGCTTCCTTTTTGTATGAACAGGACATTCACTGATAACTCCAGACTGGGATCACCACAATGTACCCCCCATAAGCTATGGAACAGGGAGAGTTGACTCAAACCTTGTTAGTCTTCACATTTCAGAAAATGCCCGGATTCTCCATCATCACCATGGGAACCACACGGAGCAACCACATGTAGAAAGGATGAGGTGGATCAAGGATTCAAAGCATCAACTGAAGCCTGAGCCCGATGGAGAGAGCAATGGCGTTCCCCAACAGGAGCTCTCCCTCTCTGTGGGTGCCGAGCCTCAGAGCTGAAGTAAGGCCAGACAAATGTTTATTCATGGGAGCTAGGCTAACGAGGACACAGGGTTTGGTCTTGTTGGCGGAGCACAGACTCCTGGAGTCACAGGTACTCGGTGACCTTGGCTTCAATATTACATGAGCTTGTTCCCCCTCCCTCCAGCACTGGAGACTGAGTGTGGGTATTAGTCCACATTAACCATTCTTCATCATGCCTAAGTGACTTACTCTTCTCAGTTTTGAATATCAATAAGCAGCACTGAGGAATCAGCCTAGAGATTCACCTGCCTGTTTCTAGAAAAAAAGACATTTGTGCTTTCCCCGACACTCTCGTACCAGGTTCCTCCTTCAGGCAGTCTGACGTTTCCATCCTCAGCAGTCTCACCCTTCCCTTCCCCACTATGCCGTCCCTTCCGTTACCCCCTCAGGCAGTCTGATGTTCTTCGGATGTGATTTTATCTGAGTTCCCAGGATTGCTAGTTGATGCCTGTCGTATTCATCTTTTAAAATAATGGTTTTAATAACGGCATGGTTTTCCCATCTTTACTACTACCTAGGCTGTGTGACATGTCTAATTACTAGACACCAGTGTCCATATGTTATGAATACCTCAGACTCTAGTGTACTGCCCATGTCTTTGTAGTGCTCTAAGTAAGGACAGGTAAGGCTGAGCATCAGAATTGTCAGGTTCAAGGGAGGGGGGGCACAAAGCCCTTCTGTATGTGCACCTCTCAGGCCTGGTGTAGCTGCTGTGATCAGGTGCGGGATGATAGCTTGAGTGTGGGCATGGGCGTGGGTTCCTGTTGGGTGGAGTTGCAGTTCCCACGTGTCTGCCACGGCTTAGTCGGCTTGGAATCACAGCTCAGAGTGGCATAAGAGTGGGAATTTTGACTGAGTTGGTTCCTCACAGTACAGGGTGGGCGCTGGGCTGTGAGAAGCCACTGGGGCACCCCCAGGCAGGGAGAAACTCAGTCTGAAGTTCTGAGGGGGCACAGGGCTCTTGAATGGACCCGAGGCTGGTCTCCATTCTCGAGCCCCCAGACACCGCTGAGGGGCCGCGGAGGAACAGAGACTAGGGGCATATGGGGCTGGCTGCAGCCGAGAGAAACGATGGGGAGAGGGAGAGCTCTGGCGTGCCCTCGGGAAGAGACTCAGATACCGGCACTCGCTTGGCATAGTCGCTAGCTTGCTTGAATCATCGGTCCCCATGACTGGAATGCAGAAAAGTCCTCAGGGGAAAGTTAGGCACAGCGGCTACAGTGGCTCATTAAAGGGCCTTCTCGACAGTTCCCCACGACGGGGCCCCAAAGACACGAGAAAGTCCATGGTTCCAAAAGGATTTATTTTCATGGTGGATGGTAGATGAATCTTGCTGTATCCCTGGGAAACTCAGGGCATACCTGAATTAAATAGGGAGGGAGGAGGGAGGAAGAGGAGGGTATGGGAAAAAATACTTAATTGGCTATGCCCTCTGGCCTTTAGGTAACTCATTAATATGGAAATCTCTTGAGACCCTGAGACCTGTAGTCACGCCCTCTACTGTGGAGGGCCTGGTACAGGCATTGCCCTATTGACTGGAAGGCCAATGGAGGTCTTTGGCCGAGTGTCAGGAGTCTGGAGTCTGGGGGCATGGCGAGATATGTGCTGTCCCTCGAAGGCATGGACACCTGTTGGGTCTCCGGCTATCTCTAGCCAGTGCTCCTACCAGAAACCAAGCCATCCTTTCATGGCCCCACAGTCAGGTTCACAATAAAGGAAAAAAAAAAAAACTGCTTAACATCACTCTCCTGGATATATCATGTGCTCCAGCAGAGCTCACTAAGGAGACTGGGGAGGAGTCCAAGATAGCAGGTGTTCCAACTCCATCTTGCCAGCAGTATGGACTGGACAGTGTTAACAGATGTAAGGTTATTTCTCTGTTTTGAATCATTATAGATGGAACTCCAGGAGCACCTCCAAATCCAGGCTCTTAAATAAAGTAGGTGGATTTGTTAAGTCCTAAGGAGGTGGATCAGTTGGTAAAATTCTTTGACATATGTTTTAATCTTGTTTTTTGTTGCTGTAGCAAAATCTCTGATGAAAAGTAAAATAGGAGAAAAAAGGGCTTGTTTGGCTCATAATTCTAAGTTAAAGTCCATAATGGGGGAATTCAAGGCAGGAGCTCAAGCAGTCAGTCAGAGCACACTGATAGTCAAGAACAAAGAGAATAATTACAGTTCAGGGATCAGCTTAGGGAATGGTGCCACCCACAGTGGGCTGAGTGTTCCTACATCTATAAACAATCAAGATAATCCCCTAGAGACACATCCACAGGCCAACCTAAACCGTATAAATCCCCACTAAGACTCTTTCCAGGCGATTCTAGGTTGTGTCAATTTGACAGCTGAAAGTAACCTGCATGGCACACAAGCATGAGGACCTGGGTTCAATTTTACAGAGCTCACATGAGAAAAAGTGAGACGTGGTCGCTCATGCTTGTAATCTTGGTGCTGAGGAGCAGAGGCAGGAGGATCTCTGGAGTCCACTGGCCAGCCAGTCAGGCCTACTTGGCAAGCTTCTGGCTAGTGTCTCAACAAGCAGGGTAGATGCTTCCTGAGGAGCTACACCCCAGGCTGGCCTCTGATTGACACACATGCACACATACGTGGATGCAGAGGAGAAAGGAAAGTCCACTTCACACAATGTGCCAGGAAAGCCACATACCCACAGGCAGAAGAATGAAGCTTCATCTGTCTCTTGCAACATACAGAAACACGAACACAGAATGGGCAAGAGACATAAACAGAAGATCAGAACAATGAAGTTAGCAGAGTAACTTAGTCTATATGCCTTTTATATTTTTTTAGAGGAATTTCACACATGAGTTCCGTATTTACACCCTCATTTCCACCCACTCTCTTCCCCTTCAGCTCCTCCTACATCCTCACGTGGTCAGCTGTAAACACATACAAATGTAAGAAACACTAGGTGTACTCAGCAGGACAGCTATGTAAACTATCTGTGTGACAATAATAAAGCAGAGAGAGAAGTGTTGGTCTCAATGCTAGTGACATGCTTCAAAGTTTATGTTGAAATAATGATGGATTGGTAGGAAGAAAGAAAATACCCAGATGCTTCACCTATGATTCTTCACTGGCAATACCTTATGTAACTATATTGGTACCCAAAGCAGAAAACAGTGGGCTAGAGACATCTTATACCTTAAGCGAGCATATTGCTCTTGCAGAGAACACCAGGGATCTCACAGTGCTCTGCTCCAGGGACTCCACTGTCTTCTTTTGGCCTCTGTGGGCACCTGTACTCAAGTGTGCAAATCCACACCCGGACACACAATTTTTAAAAATTGAATATATTTCTTAAAAGAAGGAAAAAAACTATTAGCATTATCTTCAGGAATTATTTGAATTTCTGGCATCTCTCAGCACACATTGGAGTGTGTATAGTCCCGTACATAGCTTCATGTACTGTCACCACCATCAAGATACAGACATGGTTTTCTGTCACGAGCCTCCCTTGCAATACTCTCTGTAGGGTACGCTTCCATTTGTAACCCCTGGAAAGCACTATAATTTTGTTCTTTTAAGAATATTCTAGAATGCTGTGAAATCACGATACAATTAACTTCTGGAAATTTACCTGCCCCCACTCAGTGTAATCCCTCTGTGATCAATTCAAATTCTTGTGTTTATCATTTATTTATTTATTTATTTTAAATTACTAAACAACTATACTTAATGTACAAACCCATTTCACCTGTTAATCATCTGTGGATTTCTGGGTTGCTTCTGATACTTGACAAATATGAATGGAACAAATATTGTGACTGTCTGTGATTACTACCTTGGCTCACTTGTGTGCTTGTATGATAACTGCCTGTGTGGATTTAAATGAACTTGAAAGACTGGTTTCTGTTATGCCTTTCTGTGTGCATAACAGTGGTATAGGAGCATCTAGCCTTTTGCCATCCTCACCATGTGCTTGATCTTGTCACTTTGTTTCCTGTTAGTCATTCTGAAGATGATGATGAGTGTGTTTGCATGTGCACACATATTCATTATGTATGTACTCATTGTGTATGTTCTGTGTACACACCCACAAATAGAGGCCAGAAGATCCATCAGATCCCTTGGTTCTGTAGTTAGTTTTTCTTCCTTTTTCCTGTTCGTCTCCTGATATAAATACTGGAAGATGAGTTCTAGTCCCCATATTAAAGCAGCCGAGAATATTTTTTGGAAAAAGATTTATTTTTTTATTTTATGTGCTCAAGTATTTTTGCCTGAATGCATGCATGTGCACCATGTCATGCAGTGTCCATGGAGGCCAGAAGATAGTGTTGGATCCCTTGGAATTATAGTTATTAATAATTGTGAGCTATCATATAGGTGCCGGGAATTGAACCTGGGTCCTCTGGAAGAACAGCCAGTGCTCTTAACCCTTGAACCATCTCTCCAGTCCCTTGTAGACCTTTTCTGTTTAGCTTCTTTGAGACAGAGTCTCAGGTAGCCTAGGTTGGCTTCCAAACTCACCTTGTGTTCATGTGCTCATCTGCCCTTGGTACATCCACTGTGGTTTGCTCATGTAGTTACTTAATTTTTCCCTATTAAATATTCATTATTTGTTCTAGATATGAAAACTTCACTGGATGTATGATTTACAGATACTTCATACTCATTTGTAGCTTTTAAAAAATGATGCTTTTAAGAAGATTTATTTTTATCTTCATGACTATGTCTGCATCTATGTGTAGGTATGTGCACATGAACACAGTGCCCACAGAGTCCAGAAGAGGGCGCCAGATCCCCCCTGGACTGGAATCAACAGTAGTTGCAAGCTACTCAGTATTTCAAGAGATCTCAGGCAGGCAGAACGGACATACCAAAGCCTCCAGTTAATATAAAAAGATACTCTGTACTCATCAATGCCCCTTGAAATATAGTACTTAATATACGGCTCACCCTGAAGTGCTATGAATGCAAGCCCAGCTTTAGCTCCACAAATTAGAGCAGACTAGCCTTTGCTTTGGGGAAAATTTCCATGGGAAGCTTGAAGTTGTGAATATATAAATACGCTGACATCCTTCAACAGCTGTAAGGGCTCATTCCGGGAGGGAACACAGCGGGGAACAATCAGAGCTGGAAGAAGAAGAAGTGATTGGCGGGCTGACATGCCACCACCTAAGCACTGCAGCGGGGAACAATTACATCGCTCAGAGAACACTTCACAATTGGAAGGAAGAGAATTATTTCAGCGCTGAAAGATTTCGCAGCTGTGCTCCCAAACAAACCTGGAAATGCACATTATAGGTACCGGAGACAAAAGAGCCTATTATTTTGTCTCCTTTTAGGTAAGTGGTAAAGTGCTGAGCGGTGGCAGAGCAGAGCATTCTAAAGGACAGCTCAGTCGCCTTGTCAGCACCCGGGTCTTGCTGCCTGTCATGTCTAAATGTGTTGCTATCTCTCCGTAAAAGCAAGGTTGGGTGTGCAGTCTTAGGGTAGACTGGCTCTGATCTTTTCCCTATATGCGCAACGATTGTCTTACAGTATCCATTTAGGGCTCGAAATGTTGCAAGCAGTCTTTGTAGAGCGCAGAATGTTGCAAGCAGTCTTTTGTAGAGAGACTTACTTCATGACCAAAAGAGCAACCTTGGGGGTTGCTCCTCTGCTGAGCCATGGAATTTCAGAGATGTTCCTGTTTTCACTTTCCAGCTCACCATAAGAGTTCCAGGATTATAGGTATGAGCTACCACATCCATCTTTGTGTGGTTGCTGGGGATCTGAACTCAGGTCTTCCCGCTTGCCTGCAAGCTCTTTGCCCACTGAACCCTCTCCTTAGCCCCTCCCTGACACTCACCATATCTGCTCTATCTGGGGGTCACTTACTGATGTACATGGTCATGAAGATTCAATGTATTCCTGAGTGTTTGTATGGCACACAGATGTGTCACAATATACCACTGGATCTGGTTCTCAGGCTCCACCCCTTATAGAATGCTCTTAGCTTTAGAGTCCAAGGTGCAAACCCTGTCTGGACTGGAGAATCCTTCTTGCAAGTATGCAGTCCTTAGCTGACTCGTTTCATCCTGGAGTTATCTACATCTGGAGCCTGCTTGCCAGTGCGACTTTAAGGCCCATGCTGTGGCTTGCTTTGGTAACTAAACTGTACCTGAGCACAGCACCTTTAAGAGCACAAGCCTTGCAGTCCTCAGAGACTATCTTCAATGCCTTGGGTGTGGGTTTCAAAAGTCCGGAGTTATTATCTGGGGAGAGAAGAAGCTAAATATCCGAGGGACAAAGGTTGCGTTATTATCTACTGGAGGAAAAAAAATGTCATAATAAAAGAAAAGTCCTACTTTATTAACCAACACCAGGGAAGATCGTCCCGAGGATTAGCATGATATTAGAGGAGATTTGTTCTTCATTTTGCTGGCACCAGACCATTCTGTGATTCAATCCAGAAAAAGAGCCAGATAGTCAGAATGTTGGAAACTTTGAGCCGAGAATATCCCAGGAACCTTTTATAATGGCCGTAAGATGCAGAGCTGGCATGGATGCCCCTTCATGCGAGTGCACACCAGCAGTCCTGTGGTGTGCTTGTGTAGAAAGTTCTCATGGGGCTGAGGAGATGGCTCAGTTGGCAAAGAGCTTACCCTACAGGCACGAGGACCTGAGTTCAATCCCCAGAAGTCAAGTGAGAAAGCCAGGTGTGATAACAGTCACAATTGCAGCACGGGAGAGGTAGTGGCAGGAGGGTTTCTTGGACTTGGGCTCACTAGCCAGTCACCGCAACTCAGGAGTAAAGTGTAGGGGTATCAATTGAAAAATAAGATGGATGGTCCCTATGGAAAGACATCCAAGACCATCCTCTGACTTAGACATGTATACACACACGTGTAGACATGCCTGCATATACATGGAAGTTCTCACTTGCAGGAAGACCCCATGTTGCCTGAGAAGCTGTAATGATGTTATAGCCTTAAATACTAAATCATAAATGACATGTGCTCAAGTTTGTGTGGCCACCCCAAATAGGTTCTAAGGGTGGTAGGGCTCTGCTCTCAGTTGGGTCTCATTAGGAAAAGCCATTGCGTAAGAAAACGTACATGCTTAAGGGCTAAAGAGAGGGCTCAATTACGAACACTGGCAACTCTCCAGACCTGACTTCAGTTCCCAGCTCCCAAATGGTAGGTCACGGAAGTCTGTAACTATGGAGACACAGGATCTGAGATCCTTTTCTGGCCTTCTTGGGTACCAGCAGTGCATGTGGTACACATATATACACGCAAGCAAGGAACTCTCAAACACATAAATGTGCTCCTGGTTAAATGTGGAAGAGCCCTGTGTCACCCTCCCTTGCAGTGACTTAATCATGGTTCAAGACTTCAGCGTTCCAAAGGAGCTCAAGAGAAGGTACTGTCACAGCAGCCTGAAACCACAAGATGTTCTTCATGAAGCTCAGAGATGCACAAGGAGGCACCAGATTCTGCACTAATTAAAGGAGTCTGCCTACATAGTGCAATTTATCCTCATGTCCTCCTCTTAAACTTCTGGCGTTGTCATGTTTACTTGGCAAAAATGCAAGCTTCCGTCTTCCCCTTTCGCTACAAGAAGGTGTGTGTCTTGGATTAAGACTTCCAACACGAAGGGTAAGCCAGTGTGGGTTTGAGTAGCAAGCCCTGAGCAGTGAGACACAGGCCCTCCTATAGGCTCTCTGGATCACGATTGGCCCTGTTCACAGATGCTTTTCTGGTTTGCATCCTTCACCATTTCATATAACTGAACTCTGTGGCCTTCCTACCCACCCGCTTCAAGCAGAGCAGAAAATGGGTCCCTCCCATTCAAGGAGGAGCCTAAAACATATGCCGGTTCTTGTTGCATGGTTACAGTTCTACACTGCTACCTGTGTACCTCAGGAGTCACTCCCAGCTTTCCTAAGGTGGGGCCCTGCCCTGGATTCTCTCCATCCCACCTGGACACACAACTCACCCCTCCAGAATCCTTGTTAATGACCTTCCTAGTGCCTTGCGTTCACGAAACCACGCCTCCTCACCGTCTCTTTACCACAGCAAATCCTAAATTCCATCAGTCCCTGACAGCACCATCTCCTCTGCCATTTCACACTCCAGCTTCTCTAACGACTTGAATTCCTTTCCTCGGTGACCTTCAAGACCCGGCAGCTCCTTCACACTCGTTGTAATGCCAGCCAGCTCCAACTCACCCTTCTCAAAGTCTGCTTCCAGCTCTGGGAAGGCAGTACTGTCCTTATACATGACTCACAGTAGACACAACTCTCATCTTGTGGTGGTTCTGTCTCTGATTGGCCAAACCAGAAATCTAGTCAAGGAGCACCACCAACCTTCTGGAGGACTCCCTTCCTGGATATCACAAGGCATAGTTTTTTTTTTTTTTTTTTTTTTTTCTTTCTTAATGTTGACATGCACACTGGGTAAGTCCTCCAATGCTGCACTACAGCCCAAGTCCTCTTGTTTGATATTCTCCAGATGCCATCTGTCTTCTATTAGCTCTTTTACTCTGCCTTCAGGCTGGCACCTGATGCTTCAACCTTTCTCACGCCCAGTCAATGCACTGAAGGAAAGTGATTGCCGAGTACTAAGTGGGACATCCAGACACCTGCCTCCAAGGTGTCTCTGTCCCCCAAGAGAAGGGACAGAGGAAGCATAAGAGCCCGAGAAATGGGGTAGACTGCTGTTGTCTGATGTGCTGTGGCTGACACACTCATAAACTCACACCAGCTGGGTGCTGGAGATGGAGCCCCATAACACAATCAGAGCCAGACACGCTCTGCCCAGAGTTGCGGCAACCTCCTGCTTCCCCGATGCTGGAAGGAATCAGGAGCTAGACCTCTGACCTCAGTTGGCCTCTCCAAGCCATCAACCTCGGCCACCACATCATCTGGCTGCTCCAGTGCCACACGCCCCTCCCCCCTTCACCGGTAGGCTCTGAAGCCTCCTGTGTCTGTCTCTCCAGGATGGTGTGGCGCTAAAGGACTTTGCCAAATACTTTCTCCTCCAATCTCACGAGGAAAGGGAACACGATGAGACACTGATGAAGCTGCAGCACACTGAGGAGGTAGGGTCTTCCTCCTGGATATCAAGAATCCAGACTCGATGATGCAATGGTGTGCAGGCTGCCCTTGGAAAAGAGTGAACCAGCCACTACTGGAACTGCACAGCTGGCCACTGACAAAGGGGACCCCATTATGCGACTTCACTGAGACTTGTGACCTGAATGAGCAAGAGAAATGCGTCAAAGAACTGGGTGACTACCTAACTAAAGCGTGAAACATGAGACACCCTGAATCTAGCATGGCAGAATATCTCTTTGTCAAGTACATCCTGGGGCACAGTGATAACATGAGCTAAGCTGACTCCCCCCAAGCCACGAATGACTTCACTGGTCTCTGAGGCAGTGAGGGATGTTGGGACTGTCTTCATTGTTTCTGTAAGTCACATCAAAATGACCATGCAAGAACTTAATTTGTACAGTTCCTTCAAATAAAGGTATTTGGTACCTCCCTCCCCTGTTACCCATCATGCCCCCTGACCAAGGAGAGAGAGCATTCTGCTTGCCCCACTTCAGCCACCTCCTGGCAACAAATGAGAGGGTCTCTTCCTCACCTCTCCCTCCTCCACTGCTCCCATCCCTGCTTAAGGGTCCCTATGAATCCTTTAGTGGCGGGTCACTGTGGCTCACAACACCGACCAGAGAAGAGGCCATATCACATATGAGGGTATGGCAGGAAACTATGACAATCCCAGAGACAGGAGACAAGGTGTCATTTGAAACACTAGAGTGTGTCGAAGCCACCCAAGGCCTGTGACCTGGAAAGAACCTGACCTGTAATATAACCTCTGAATCTTGTTACTGAGAGAAAGGCAGCAGATATAAAGCTGAGGAGCGGGGCATGGGAAATGACAAACCAAGAGAAGCGCTACCCTTCCTGCCTCTGCTGTCCCTGTGAGATCCCTCCTGGAGGATAGGCAAGCGGTGTGTCCAGTTACCATGAGCTGGAGACAGGAAGTGAGGAAGTATAGGTGAGGAGACGGTGTCTTGTGGTTCTAGAAGGTGCAACTGAGGTGGGATAAAATGCCTCCACTTATAGAACCTTACTGTCTCGAGTTTATTCCTTAGGACACTTAGATGTTAGGGCCACCATCTTTCCTGAGATCACACAAGCCACGACAGTGCTTCAGAGAGGGGCCAACTCAGATGTCTCACTATGTCTCCTGGTTCTGTGACGATGGCAGCATGTGGTGACTGTCACACTTGAGACATGGTGTCTGGGCCAGCCACAGAAATCATCAAAGAGTAATAGCTCTGTTAGCTTAGATTGCCTGCTCACCCCTCTGTCCTGCCCTATTATTTCAGACCCTAGACAGTAATCCTGATCTTGAGGCTGCCAGCCCTAAAACCCACTAAAAGGGAATCAAATCTTGCCTTGCTTCTTCCTAGAGAGTACTGACGTCCAGCCTCCCCCATCCCTAAGGTTGTCTTAAAGCTTCAGACCATTGCCAATGGGCTGGACCTCTGGGGAAGGTCCAACCTTCTTAAAGAAAGAGTTTTCACATCGTCTCGGAGCCGATAGGCTATTTGGTTCCCATTCACCCTGCATCCCTAACATCACTGGAAGCCACCTATCAAACCTGAGACTGTCTGCAAGGGGCTGGGGTATCTCCAGCAGCCCTGGAAGCCGTAGGAGCTGTGCTGTCAGGTAGGAGGCACTGAACACTTGAATCGTGTCTGATTGGAGAAGAGGCAGAGAGCCACACACCAGATTTTGCAGTCTAAAAGCGCCGTGAAATGTCTTACTGTGTTCGCTGTGGTTGTGGGTTGCAAATGTAACGTTTGGTATATATTAAGTAAATTCTATTACTCAAACTGATCCCACCTGTTTCTTTCTGCCTTCTACACCTAGCTACTTAGAGGATATAAAATTATCGCACCTCGCACAGGCAGGGGGTTCCCTCCATCGCCTTGATGTTTTCTCTTGCATAGTTGTGGCACATTAGATGTTCAGTCTTGGCTAGGATCTTCACCTCTGAGACCATCACATGTAAGCATGATCCCTGTGTGATCCAGACCACTAGAGAGGACACTGCATGCGTGTGTCCAAGTATGCATACAGAGGCCGGAGGGGAATACCTGACATCCTGCTTTATCTTCTTGACCTCATTCCTTTGAGACAGTGTCTCTCACTGAAAGTGGAGCTAGGCTGGCAGCTAGCAAGCCCAGTGACCCGTGTCTCTTCACCTACAGCAATGAGGTTATAGGTACATAATGTGATCATATCCTGCCTTTTATTGAGTGTTGGGAATTCAAACGGAGTCCTTCATGTTTGTGCAGCAAGCCCTCATTCCACTGAGCCATCACCAAAGCCCCTGGAGTGTGCTCTTAGTTGTTAGGGCTCACACAATAACTATATAGCACTTGTTTTACTATGGTCTAGGCCTCAGGGACACCCTAGTAATTTCACACGAAGGATTCTATGCTTTCCTAAGAACTTTCAGTCACCCCCAAAAGTTACATCCACACCAAAGAGGAGGATATGTCTTATCTCTTTTTAGTGTATATTGGCTACCCACACCTGATCCCTTTCCCAATATCTCTAGAACCACCAGGGGCCTGGGCCTTACAGCTTTTGGATTCATGGAAGAGTGTTGGCTACCTAGCCCCACTCCTCAGTCACACCGCTGGACTCTTAGACAGATTTCTTATCCTTTAAGTTTTGCATTAGGGCTATGTTACTAGTTCTGGGTCACATGGTGTATCTCTCACACGAAGGGACAAATGATAATTAAGGTACTGTAATACCAGGATGTCAAAATCTACTAGACCAAAGTGTTGTGTAGCAACTTTCTCCTAACTGGAAAGTTGTATCCTGGAGAGGAAGTGATTAAAGTTCAGAAGGTTCTGGCTCAGGTAAGAGTCAGGAGATAAACAAGTCAGAAGTTTCAGGAAGTCTCTGAAACTTACTAGATTCATGTGGATCCTCCCTCAGTGAGATTGTATAAGCAATAAGGACTAAGATTCCATTTTTCATGAGCTATTACCACTGATGCTGGGGTATGCTGTCAGTGAGAAGCTACCTTCCTGTCTTCTGTGCTCCTCAAGTAACCCAGTAAACCCACTCGTTCACCGAGCCACACATTGGCAGCATTATTACTTTTGTCTGTTATCAGTTCCTGTTCTAGTTCTATTCTATTGCTGTGATAAAACACTGACCAAAAGCAATTTAGGGGAAGAGAGGATTTACTTCAGCCTATAGGCTGCTCTCGTCTTCGGGAGACGTTGGGTCACAAACTTGGAGCAGATGCCATGGAAGAACACTGCTGTCTGGCTCACACTTAGCTAACTTTCTTATACCCGAGACAACCGGCCTAGGGAATGGTATCACCCACAGTAACAAGGCAATGATATGCCCACAGGCCAGTCTGATCAAGGCAATTCCCCAGTCTAGGCTTTCCTTTCAGATAATCCTAGCCTGTGTCAAGATGACAAAGCTAAGCAGGACAGTTTCCATACCTGGAGTGGATAAACATTCGTTCAAATCTCCTGAAGCATAGTGTCACATGACGGCAAGAAAGAGTCTCGGGGAGGCTACTTTACTAAGCTGAGACATAGAATCTTTTCTCTCATGTCTTTACTTCATCCCTTCCCCCAGCCCTGTGTAGCTAGCTGGTAAGGAAGCAGAGCGTGCTGTGGGTGCAGTCCTAGTGACACCCAACTCCCTTGAGTTCTTCTGCTGTGGATTCCCTGCAGAGCTCTTTCTCCCTGGGTAGGACTGACCTGTGCCCAGGGCTGCACCTGTACTCTGGCTGTCCCAGAGCTCATCTTTGGTACTGGCTGAGCCCTGTCCATTCTCCTCCCTAATTGGCAAGTGGCCAAATTCTAGCAGGTCCCCCAAAGGCTACTTTCCATAGACCAAGTACTCTAAGGATGAATGCTAATCTGGTTCCCCAAGCTGAAAGCTGGCCATTTCTGCAAACCTTTGTGTGTCTCTAGATTGTCAAATCACACCCAGAGGCATTGTTTTCTAGGTTCTTCTCGAAATCTGTGGTCTTTCGTGAAATAATTGAAGGTTCTGGGGAGAGTGGGCCCTGTATGGAGCTCCTCCAGGTAGGAAGAAGGGAGAACATCTATTTTCCCCCTGGCCTTCATGGTTGTAAGCCCAAGAGCAAGACTCAGTGTAACCTCCAGATTTTGTTATGGGCAGAATGGGTACCCTGATAATCCAATTCCAATCATCTTAAAAAAGCCCCCCACCTCTGATTAGTATAATTGAATTAAGGTTCTACCTGATTAGCTGGGCATGGTGGCTCAAGCCTATAGTCCCCAGTACTTGAAAGGCTGGGGGTTGCTGCAAATTTAAGGCCAGCATGGGCTACCTAGTAAGTGCAAGGCTAGCCTGAGCTACAGGGTGAGCTGTCTCAAACAGTAACAATAACAACCATAATAAAAGACAAGGCAAAACTAAACTAAACAACTAAAAACTCCCAAGCAAATAAAAATGTACAGTTCTGTCCTTGTAACTTACTACGTCATAATGGGAATTAGACACCAGCATGTGTCTCAGAGATAAACTATCGGCACCAGAGGACTACACAGGACCCAAGGAAGTGACTCAGCTGCATTTTAGGTCCATGGACAGGGCAGGTTTAGGGATTAAGACCTCATTCTGACCTCTATGGTCAGTTGCCTGCTGTGACCCCCAACTTTAGCTGTCTTTAGGCTTGAGTACTGTCTCCAGTCTCCTCAGGATTGATCATTCAACCTGTATTTAAAGGCTACCCCATCTCCAGCATCCCAGAAACTTTTAGAAACTGAGACTGTCTGATTCCCTCCTCACTCACCCAAACTGACTGTAAGGTAAAGATTCCCCAAGGGCTTGTGCCCACCAGGTTTGACAGTCCTGACTGGAATCCCTCCTTCCCCAATGGGGCAGAGAGTCTGAGATAGTAGCCCTGGAGACACCCTCCTGCCTCTGCCTCCTGTCACAAGCCAGACTGTGGGCTCGCTAGGACACATGGGAGAGGTACTTATCACTAAGTGAGAAGGTTGCTACCGTTAGCATAATGACCCAGTTAGCGATAATGACCCAAGCCATTTGGGAAGGAGCACCCTGTGAGGCCGAGCAGGCTGGTTAATAGCTGAGCCTCCTTAACAGCTGGGAATTCCTGTCCTTCAGGCCAGTGTTTCTTTGTGAGTGAAATCGGACTGTGGAATAACATTTGCAGTGTTCCCCTGTGTATATGTATATATGCATGGAAGTATGTGAGTTTGTGGTATGTATTTAAGGGTTTGCTATTCATCTACCGGTTCTCTCTGTACCTTTCTCCCCACCCACTCCCAACTTCACCCCCTGTTCTTATGGTGCAGGTTCTTGTTTCTTGAGTCTTTCAGAGTCAGACCCGGTCGATCCTCTCTGCCTGCTTTCTGTCAGGAGGGTGCCTGGTGCTAACTACATCAAACGACCAGTGACTTTCCAGGTCCCGATGTGTAGGAAGCCCAGCCATAGGTCAAAAGGAAGGAGGACAGTGGGACAGCATGAAGGCTCCTTAACAGAGACCTTTCTCCCTTCCACTGCTGCTCTTGTTTTATGGCAGCTGGACCTTAGAGATTCACTTTCAGGGGGTTCTGGCAACGTCTCTGGTGCCCCACTTCCTGAGGGCAGTGGAATATTGCTTGTGGTTTGCCAGCCTCCAGTGTACCACCCTATCCTGTCTACACTTCTGTAACTAGCTTTTCTTCCAGCCTGGCAGTTTTGTTGAGAGCTGTTAGGTTTCAAACCTGGGACAAATGACTGAGGTGGTTTTGTTTTGTTTTGTTGTTTGTTTGTTTGTTTTTACCATATCAAAGAGGATGCTGGCCACCAGGTTCTTCCAGCATCCCTCAGTCCCTGTTCCAGTGTCCTCCTGGCTGGACTACCCTGCCCCTATCCCCAACTTCTCCAGCCAAGCTGCGGGGCTGCTCTTCCCCTAGAGGTTCTTCCCTATGTAATCCAGACATTTGGTTGCCTGCTCTTTTGGTGCCTTTGGGCTTCCGGCTGCTGCAGCTGGTTACCTGCTCTCCTCTCTCCCTGACTCTCCCCATTCTCCTCACGTCCACTCTGGACTCTCCCAGATGTCCCTGCCTCCGGCTATGCTCTCCCATATATCTACAATAAAGGTTCTCCTCCACCATATCTAGGAGATCATGGCCTTTCTTTTATATATATATATTTTCATTCATCTGGTGCAGGGACCAGTTCAGTTTCATTCTGTTTTTCTCATCTTTCTCCATCTCTGTCTCCCTCTCCCTTCTCCCCTCCTGTCCCCCTCCCCTGTCTCAGAGCTTTCCTGAGTGTTTAATGCATCTAGGATAGAGACTGACTAGACGCAAGCCGCTGGAGGACGTGGCTATTTACATTTATGGTCACTCTGCATCTTGGCAGCCAACAATGTCATTTTCCTTTCTTCAGCCCCCAGATATCCTTGGGGACTTTGGAAGCTGGGGAAGGTGATTTTATTCATTGTAGCCAGTTATCCTTCTCCTCCTCTTCTTCCTTCTGCTTCTCTTCCTCCTTCTTCAGCCTCATATTACCCAGACCAGCTTTGAACTCGTCATCCTCCTGCCTCTGCCCCCAACTGCTGGCATCTCTAGTCATTTGTCTCCTTCTGTTTTCCACGTGTGGCAATGATATCCCTAGCACTGGCAGAAGCCATGGCGCAGGAGGCAGGAAGGGGATCGATTGATCGGGAGGTTCAGCACTCTAGCGCTCACACTCTGCCTTTGCTGTTCCACACACATCCCTCGCCAGCGTGGGCCACCTTCTAATAATTCCCTCCTTTTGGAACATCCTCCTCCCAAATACTTTGAAGCCGTTTCTTTCTTACCCCCTCAGGTGTGTGGTGCGGGTATCCTGTGATCAGACAGGTACTCCAGTGACCCCTGTCACCCAGCAGAGCCAACCTTTCTCCCTCCTCACCTGTCTTATTTTCCTTACACAACTCAAGTCCAACAAATGTTTACACACCGAGCTGTACACCCTGAAGACCCAGGTGAAAGCCTGCCTGGTCTTCCTCCTGTTAGCTGCCCATGGCTTCCATCTTCTCAGAGCTTTTCTCTCTCCATAGCCATCCTCCTGGTGGCACTGAAAGGATTACCCCCAGATCCTCAGGCCCTCAGGTGTAAAGGCACCTGAGATCCGAGACCCAGTCTTATATCTTTTGTGTATCAGTGGCTGGCCCATGAATAGACAGCGGAAGCACGGGGCTGTTCCTAATGTCTTCTCAACTTCCTGAGTTTCTGTTTCCCACCAAGCCTCCTGCTGCCATCCCAAAGAGTCAGTCAGTTCCAGATTAACTCAGCACACACATGGCATGCATTGATCTTATCTACAGATCCACTTTTCTGAGAAAGCCTTCATGCTAGCCAACTGCCCATCAGTCATTGATTATGGAAAGCCCCTTCCTGGGTCTGTAGTAACAACCATGACAAGATTTGCCCTAACCTGTCTCCACACAGGGTGCTCAGGGCCAGGGGTCTGCGTGTCACCAGCTTGTCATTTCCCTGGGCTCAGGTCCCCCTGCCTACCCACCCTCACGCCTGGCTTCCCTCTTCCTGGAAGTGTCTTCAGCAGCAGATCACAGCAATCCTGACCTTTCACCTCAGACTCCTTGAAGACTTTGTTTTCCTCTTTGGTTCTCAGAAGGACTGGAGGATTGAGGACACACAATCTGGTTAAAATTACTTATTGATTTCTTGAGCAAATGTACCCCGGACGCCTGCTGCCTCTGAGACCACTCTCTTCCTCCCAGAGGCTGACTATCGACCTGTCACTCATCCTCATTGGTCTATAGTGCTGTTCTCCAACTGTCCCCACCCTCCCAGCATACCAGAGCTCACAGACCTCTTCTCTCTGCCTCCTGCAGGTCTGACTCTGGAGAGGGCCCACTACCTCTCAACAGAGAGCAGGTTCTGCTATTGCTCTGCCTCCTGTCTCCTCTTCCTGTAAGTCTTACCTTCCAGCCTCAATGGTTGGTAAATATCTCACCACTCCACAGTGTCGGGAAGAGCAGTTGGTGCCCTTGCTGCCTTCAGTTCACTGGGAGGTCTCTATTACCTCGTACAATACAAACCCACCAGCCCAGTGACCTCAGCATGATCCTGTGGCTAGGCAGCTGCTGTCACTTCACAGAGAACAGGTGTAGGAGGAAGCGAGGACCAGCATAGGTAGGTTTAGGATACAGAGGTGGAGGGGGAAGATTGGAACTAGGCTAGCCAGAGCAGGGGAGGCAGCCTAGAGTCTGAGGCTGACAGACAGAGAACCCAGTGGCCGCTGTGTCTGTCCCAGAGCAGCCTTGCCTCATCCTCACCTTGCCTGGACCATGTCCTTACACCTGTCCCCCATCTCCTCTCTCTCCCCCAGCGTTCCCTCTCCTGTACTTTGGCTCACTCTCCAATCCACTTTCTGCAACCCCATCTCTCTCTCAGATCTCTGTTCGGGGGAAGCTCAATTCTGTGCCCTTAGCCTGCCAATCTCTCTTCTCAGCGTAAGTTGGAACATCTTCTCCAGGGCCCTGCAAGGCCAATGTCACCCATCCCACCATCCCTGTGACAGGATGTCTCTCCCAGAGTTCAAAACCGCCACAACTCCTGCCTATCTGAGCCGCACACTAGGTTATGCCTGTTCCCACAGGGAGTGAGCCTCACTTTCTGTGTAGGTGAGTCTGCTTATGGGCTGTAAGCACAGAGACCACAACAGGGCACAGCAGTGGATTCATTGCCACCTTATGAACCAGATAGATATACTTCAGAACTTGTTTGGGGTAGGAGTCTAAGAAGGGAGTCCAGAATCTGCCCCCTCTACCTGGGGAGGTTGTCTTCTTGGTCAGAGTCTGCAGCTTTGGGGGGGGACACAAATGAATCAAAGGGAAGAAGGGAGCACCATCTGAGGCGGCCCGATCAACTGTTTCTACCTAGTGATCATGGGTGACAGATATTACAGACAGATCATCCTGCTGACCATGGGGTGTCAGGTATCACAGACAGATCACCCTGATGACCAGGGGGTGACAGGTATCACAATCAGATCACCCTGGTGACCAGGGGTGACATATATCACAGACAGATCACCCTGTGACATGGGGTGACAGAGATCACAATCAGATCACTTGGTGACTTGTGGGGTAACAGGGCCACAGACAGATCACCCTGGTGACCATAGGGTGATAGATGTCACAGACCTTACATGCGTGAATTGAGTAACATCTTGTGACCATCCACTCACTCCGATTTGTAGGACAGATACAGGCACAGAGGGACTGTCCAAGGTCAAAGCAGGTCACCTGGATCCAAACACAGGATATAAAAACATGTGGGTGTTATTGTGGTTTGAATGCCAAATGTCCCCAGAGGCTCATGTCCTTGGCCCCCAGTTGGTGGCGCTTTTGAGTGGCTGTAGGACTTTTAGGACACACAACTTGCATGAAGGAAGTAAGCTTTGAGAGCCACTTGGAGGTGGCTTTGAGAGTTTGACTCCCTTCCAGCAGTGTTAAATGTGCCAACAAGCTCCTTCCCTCACCACATGTGTCATTATGGACTCCCTCTCTGGAACCCTGAATCCAATTAACTCTTCTTTCTGTAAGTCACTTTGGGATATGACATTTTGTTCCCAGCATCAGAAAAGGAACCGATTCTGTGGTGGTTGACTCCAACTGGACCAGCTCAGGGTTCCTACAAAGTTGGTGGGAATTGACTCTACTTTGGGTCAGCTCAAGCTAGCTTAAGAACTTCCTCACCAGGGGGAGCAAGTGCCGTTACTTCTCTAGTGACTTTGCAACTTCGGAGGTACTCAAAACCCTGCACATATCCTTGCCTGTTTTTAAAGGTTTATTTTTTAAATTATGTGTATGTGTGAATGGGTTTGTGCAAACGAGTGCAGTTGCCCACAGAGGCCAGAAGAGGAACTCTGATCTCCTGTAGCTGAAGTTAAAGGTGCTGGTGAGCCACCCTACAGGCACTCAAGGAATTGAACTCAGGTCCTCTGCAAGAGCAGTCTGTGCTCTAAACTCCTGAGCAGTCTCTCCAACCCTCTAGCCCTTCATCTTACATTCCTATATACAACAGAGTGAATCCTGGGTAATACGAGCTTCCAGGAAGAACAAGCTCCAGTCCTTTCCTGGGTTGCCACCCTGGAAGAAACACCGGGATGGGGCCGGGTGGTGGTGGCTCACACCTTTAATCCCAGCACTTGGGAGGCAGAGGCAGGCGAATTTCTGAGTTCGAGGCCAGCCTGGTCTACAGAGTGAGTTCCAGATAGCCAGGGCTATACAGAGAAACCCTGTCTCGAAAAACCAAAAAAAAAAAAAAAAAAAAAAAAAGACACCGGGATGGGATAAGTGGAAGAGGAGAGATAAGTTCCGGCCTGTTAGGGTCAGGATCATGGCTTAGATCAGAGGAAACTGGAGAACGCGCCATACCCATATTGCCCACTGTCCCTACATATTTATGGCACAGCGAGTATATATACTGTGGTGATCAGAGGATGCAGCTCCTGCAGGAGACAGGGAGACCCAGCACACTCTCAAAGTGGGGAGCCTGTCAGAGGCCTGGGGGTGCAGTGGGGAAGACTCTGAGCTCCTAAGGAACAGAACATTGTGGAAGGGGAACCAGAGGCTCCTCCCTTAGTCAGAAAATGGCCAGAGCCACACAGAAAGACTAAGAACCCAGACACTTGGTTCCCTTCTGGCAGCAGTTAGACTAACTGCACTAGGGAAGGGCCCTGGGTTACAGATCGTCTTACACTGCTTGTAGACAGCTAGGGACAGCAAAGGCAGCTGGAGTGCTGGTGGATACTGTGACTGGTACCAGGAGCCATGAGACACAGCCCTAGGCTTAAAAGAGGAGGTAGGAGGCACTGTGAAACTGTAGGTCTCAGGCAGGGGTGCAGCGACCCATTAAGACACCCCTGCCTGAGACCTGGAGAACCCCTACCTACTTGAGTCACCTTCCAGTTGGGAGCTTGAGGGGGCAATGGGAGCTTGCTGAAGCTAGATGGAAATTTATTTAACGCTCTGAACATTTCTACACTCAGATGGCCCAGGGAAGGCCAGAATCATTCCGCTGGAGCCTGCCCTGGAGCCATCTCCCAGCGTGGCACACCTGGTCCCTGGGTCTCCCATTGCAGGAGGAACGGCAGGCTGTCCTTCTGTGCCTGTCAGCCTGTGTCATGACCTGACAGGGTCTGGATCTGGTGGTCGTCACCCCCCAACCTCCAAGTTCTCTGCCCGATGCATCAGGTCACCATTGATGTGGAGGCAGCCATCCTGAGGCTGGGGGGGGGAGATAAACCCTTCCATGGCATCGGGCTGGGGTCTTACAGGTCCCTCCTGGTCTGGGAAACACACGCTTCTTCTAGATAACATTGTTTGTAAATTTGAATAATCTTCCCCAAGAATCTCTAGAAACCACTTACAACACAGAGGAAGAAAAATAATAATAATGATTAAAACAAAACAAAACTCTCTAGTGTGCACATGGATGAGCTTGGGCTCCGGAATCAGACTGTGTGGTTTGAAATCTCAACCTTAGCCCTTGCCAGCTGAGTGACTGTGGCCAGTGACTTCACCTCTTTATATGTGCAGTTCTGAGCTCCCACTATAGCTAATGAGGCCACCCTTTCTTAATGGTGTGTGGGTGGGGGGTGGATCGTGAGGAAAGCAGGCACTAAGCCAAGCTCTTAGATGAGTGAGTAGTTAGACAGGGAGGAATTCAGAAATATTGGTTATTCTTTTTATCCAGCTTAATGATTTCTCTGGTTCTCCAGTGAGAACTAGAGAGCTACTGTTTTTCCAAGTAGCGACTGTGACCATAAGGTTCCTGTCACTCTCAGTCCTCTTGGGGTCCCTGGGAAGAAAATAGGGTCAGGAACCATAAGGCTCCTTCTTGGGAAGCATTTGGGTAAACATACTGTGTTCATTGCTATATCCCTCATCACTTGCTCAGCAGACATTTACAAAGTCCCCTCCTACCTGGTCACTGTTCATGGCCACACAGGTATGAGGACTTCTGTCCTTACACCTTCCATCTTCCTTTTGACCTTGAAGAAAAAAGAAGACCACCTCTTACCATCTGCTTGCTCTGTGACTAGTACAGAGTCTAGGGCACATGGAGGGCCACCACAGAGTGCAGAGAGGGCAAGGCTTCTGGCTGATTCATGAGGTCTTGGAGTGCTGCTTACCACGCAGAGAATGAGTATGCTGTGAGTCCCTCCCATTCCCAGCAGCGACTGTCACCACCGTCGTCACACACAGGTGCCGAGGTGAACCTGCTGCCATCTGCTTCTGCCTCCATCCTGGGAACTTTCTCCTTCACCTGCCACTGAGAGCCTGGGTCATTTTCTTTGTGAACTGCTGCTGCTAGTGTGACTGTTATCAGGAACTGTGACACAGGCCCAACTTCAGCCTCCTTGGACTCCAGAGCTGTGCCCCTGAGAGGAGGGGCTGGAGGTCATCAGTTCAAAGGCCAGGAAACTGCAGGCGCTTCTAACCTTGATGCTTCTAACGTTGGACACCAGGATACACTCCATATCTAGGAGGGTTCTGTAGACCTCACCTCATGTGTCTGAAGAAGAAGAATGTCCCTTCTTGGTAGCCCTGCAGTGACAGGGTTCATGGGGCTCAAAGATCGTTCCCCAAGGATAGAATTCTGGAACATTCTCCAAATTCGTCTGTCTGTCTGTCTGTCCTCTTCTTCTCTCCTCTCCTCTCCTCTCTCTCTCTCTCTCTCTCTCATCTCTCTGTCTCCCTCCCTCCTCTCTCTTTCCCTCCCTCTATCCATCCGTCCTCCTTCCCTGTCTGAGACAGACAGACAGACAACAGACACACACACACACACACGGACACAGACACACAGACACACACACACACACACACACACACACACACACACACACACACACACAGAGGCAGGAAACAATGTGTCTATGTGTAGGGAGATTAATGTAGTCTAGGGAATGACCCAGAGATCTGTCCTTAGAAAATAATCGTTTGGCCTCAAGAACTCTATCAGAGTCTGTAGAGGAGGAAGAGTCTACATCTTCTTAGTACATGAGACTTGAGGGTTGGGGCTCTCTCCTTACCCCACCTGCCATTAGACACTATCCCTAAGAGCCTCGTGGATTTTTCCTTTGTGGAATATCCACTGCTAGTGTACACTGTACATCTGGTGTGCTTAGCAACTTCTCAAACCCCAGAGCACTGCACAGGGTCTGCCTTTCAGTGGAGATTCTTTTCCTCTGAGCACAGATGCAGCTTGGTCCCTTGTAAGACTCATCACACACCAGACAAGGGAACGGGGATGGGAGGCTTTTAGAGACCATCCAAACCCATCAGCTTGCATCGCAAATCAGTGGCTATGGTCCAAGGTGTCAGGTGAAGGTCTGGTGCTCCAATCAGCCAATAGGATAAAATGCTGCAATTTCCATAACTGTGTGGAGTTCCTGGGAGAAGTGACATCATAGAGAGACACCTGAATGCACCTGTGTGCTTTCTACGCTGGAAAGAGCATGGATTCCATTGTCACGTCACCTTGGGGAAATCATACATCAACCAGTTTAATCTGTGTGTCTGTTAGACGTTGTCTTCATTTCATTGATAGAGACATTGGAATCCAGCATGTGACATCTGTAACCTCAGAATTTAGGAGACAGAGGACTGACAAAACATGAAACCAGCCTAGTCTACATAGCAAATTCCAGGGCAGCCAGGACTAACAGAAAAGCCACGTTTCAAGAAACAGTGCTTAAATAATTTGTAGGTAAATTGGAGAGGCAGATGGCTCAGCAGTTACGAATACTTGTGGCTTTCGCAGAAAACCTGAATTTGGTTCTCAGCATCTTCACTGGGTGCTTAATAGACACTATAACTCTAGCTCCAAGGAACCCAACATACTTTTCTGGCCTTCAAGGGGACCCACGCAACAGACCACTTTCATAAAAATTAAACCAACACAACATCACATCGAGTGTGTAAGTGGCGGCTGTCCTGTGATAGAACCTAAGACATCCACTAGACAGCCTCATATCTTGTTCATTCACTTGGGCATTTCTGATGGATTGTTCTGGTACCGTATCATGGCTGCTAGTGTGGCAGTTTCAGGGAGCTGCAAGCCTCAGCCCTTCAGTCTAGCAATAGTGACACAGTGAAACCCAGGAACGAGAAAGTTTATTTCCTACCCAGGCTGTAAAAGTTACTGCAGACTTATCTCCTAGGTTTCCTTATCCCCATGACCTTGCAGTTTTAATTATTTTGACTCATGGTTGTAGAGGGTTCAGTCCATGGACACTGGGGTTCCTTGTTTCTGAACTCCTTGTGAGGCAGATCAACATAGCAGAGACATTCTTCATGGTTGCATAAGAAGCAGGTAAGGAAACATAGAGGAAGGGACCAGGACAGGATATAGCCACCAAGGACATGTCCTCACTTACCCACTTCCTCTCAGAAAACCCTGTTCCCAGTAACACTGCCACATTATGGATCCACCACGAGATTCAGCTATTGACCAGGTCAGGGCCCTAAAGATCTGCGGTCTCTTGGGATGCAGTCACAGACACCCAGGGCTCAACTTTACTAATCTCCAGGCTTTTCTCAATGCAATCAGGCTGACAGTCAAAATGAATCACGGCAGCCGGTGACTTAAAATAGCTTGAATCTGGGCTGGGGGCTGGGGTGATCATGGCTCTTAGAGTCAAACCCAGTGACCTGAGTTTGATCCCTGGAACCTAGGCAGTGGAAGGGGAGAAACAACTTCTGCCAACTGGCTTCTGACTTCCACACCTGCGTTGTGGCATATGTGGGCCCACAATAAATAAATCATTTTAATTAAAATTATCTTGAATCTGTTATACTCCTCAGAGAGTAAATGTCTTAAATTAAGACCTCTTCCTTGCTTGGCATATCCCAGCCTCTGCCTCCCTTCATCTCAAGCCTTCGCCTTCCCTGCCATGATTCTGTCATTCTGACCTCATCCTGCTCTGGCTCAGGCACTCAGGATTATATGGGGTCCAGTGGACAAACGAGAGATCGCCCATATAACGACCTTTAATGGAATGGTGCCTACAGAATTCTGCTTGCTGCATAGGGTAACAGAGACCTGGGTTGCAGAAGTCAGGATACTTGGTGATTGTGGACATCTTTTAGCCAAACACAAGCTTACCCCCAGTACCAACCCTCATGCCTACATAGGTTGTTTGTGGACCAGAGATTTTGCTCTTAAAGTCCTTCAGGAGCTCGTTAAGATGACAAGTCTGAGAGATGAGAACATGAGAAGATCAGTGTCGTGTTTGTGGTCCTGGGAAGTTAATGAGAGTCTGTTTCCTCAGATGCCAGGCCTGTGCTGGAGGAATCGTAGTGTGGAGGTGTATAGTTGTGGGTTGAAGAGCTGGCCTAGATGGGCCAGTGGGGAGAGACAATAGAGAGGCCAGGTAGGGAGAGGCCGAGGACATTTAGGGCAAATATTTCAGACACAGTAAGATGAATGGCTATGTTTGGATAAAGAACCCATCTGGAGAGCCATATGAGGGAGCCCCAGGGTGCTTGGGACACCAAAGGGTGGAGCCAGCTTCTTGCCTATTGCTCTACTCCACCTGGCTGACTGAAGAAACCTTTTCAAGAAAGAAACTCAGAAGGCAGAGCTTGTGTGGAGTTGTCATCCTATACTGAGTGTGTCCACTGTGTAAGATGTGAGGTCAAGCCCAACACAGCCCTCTGCCAGCTCTGAAAGCCTTGGAAACCACCTAAGTAGCCTGGGAGCTGGCTGTGCTGGGGAGAGGTGAGCTGGGAAGAGATGCCAGTCTCTTGCTTTGAGAGGGAAATGCCAAGGGTCTTGAGATGCCCTGAAGGTCACTGTAGATGCCTGCATCTCTCCTGGGATGGCAGGTGGTGGCTCCAGACTGGGACCTCTGGGACATCGTTGCTGTCACCCCTGATGTTCCCAGTGATAGGCTTTCAATCAATCAATCAATCAATCAATCAATCATCAATCAATCAATCAGTCAATGGGAGACCTCATCCCAGGCCCGCATCTTAGATTTGACAGGAACCATTGGCTGCCTGTAGCTGCCCGTGGCAAAGCAGCCCCTCCAAGAGCTGTGGCAAAGGGTAGGCAGGAGAATGTGTGAACTGATTGAGTTCAGCAAATGCAGGGAACTGGGTCATAGACTTTTCCTTCTCTTTCCTTCTCTCCCTCTCTCTCCCTTCTTCCATCCATTTTTCTTCCTGCTTCTCTTCTTCTCTCCCCTTTTATTTTCCTTCCTACTTTCTGCTTTCCTTCCTTCTCCCTTCTGTTCTTTTTAAAGGAAAACTGGAAACAACTGGTCAGCTGTGTCTACGCCAACATCCCTTGGCAATCTAGCTTACTACCCAGGACATATAGACGGGTGCCCACCCACTCCTTACCCGATCCCTGAACTCATTCACTTGACTCTCCATTCTCAAAAACCTCAAGTCCCAAAACAGATGCAAAATATAAAAGGGACCACTGGCAAGTGTCTCTTTCAGCTCCACAGATGTCATTTAGTATATGAGGGAAGGGAGGATAGAGGGAGAAGGAATAAAAGGAGGAGAGAGAGAAGAGACAGAGGAAAGAGAAGAGGAAGAGATGGAGAGAGGGAGGAAGAGATGAGGGAGGGAACAGTAGGGTAGGAGGAAAGGATGGCTGGAGGGAGGATGGGGTGGGAGGAGGGAAGAGGGAAGGAAGAGATGGAGGGAGGAAGGTTGGAGGAGAGGGAAGGGCACATGTGGCATGCTGCTGCTTGTATATAGCACCTGCCAGATGTTGCTCTGCAGCCACTTCTGTGTGCTGGGACCTCATGATGGATGCCATCACACAGCCCATTTATTTAACAAATGTGTATCAAGCACCTGTGCTGAGCACCGTGGTGACACATTGCTAAATAATAGATCGTGCATGCCCTTGGGTGCCTTCAGTCTAGCAGGGAGTGAAGGTCTGAGCACAACCAGTTTCAACTGAGGAAGAGAAAGAAAGTGGCACCCTCATGTGGGAAGGCTGGAACTTAGCCCAAGCCTCAGGCAGGTCCTAGCACCTTTTCATTGTTGACTGGCTTTGTGGGATGGTGGGAGGTGAACTCAAGTGGGCAGGGGGAGGGGGGCAGTGGACATTTACCTTCCCACTAGCAATTCACCCTCTTAGGAAGGGATGGGCTGCATCGCCATCTAGTAAACATGGATTGATTGCTACCTTGGGAGAAGTGAGCGGGCACAAGGTGGCCTGGAATAACTCCCTCAACAGCCCCTTGCTGGGCTCCCATATCATCTGCTTCCCTCTTCAGTGCAGCATTGCTCACACTTCTGAGCACACGCTAACTTGGAGGTGCATCCACAGTGTGTGTGTGTGTGTGTGTGTGTGTGTGTGTGTGTAGATGACTCAATCAGTAAAGTGCTCACTGCATACACTTGAGCTTGAAGACTGGGCTCAACCCCCAGAACCCATGTAAAAAATGAAAACATGGAGGCTTACATCTGCAACCTCAGTGCTGAGGAGACAGAGACAGACAGACCTCTGGGGCTCAGTGACCAGCCAGCCTAGGATAAATGGCAACTCCCAAGTAAAACTTAAAGACTTGTCCCCAAAATCAAGATAGATGTTTCCTGCCGAGTGCACCCGAGGTTCACGTTTGACCTCCACAGTCACAAACACATGCATCCACACATGAACATGCATGTACACACCAGGGTGAGGGGGACATCCTCTCTCAAGAGTTTCACTCTTGAATCACCAATAGGCTCTTGCTGAGAATCTATAACCACAGCACCAAAGCTAAGGTCAGCTGCCATGGGGGCAATGGTACTTCAGTCTTGACAGAATAGGACCAAGATACCAGAATGTGTTGACAAAGCATAGCTGTGTACTCAAGTCTCTCATGAACACTCCATTAGCCATGTTCTTCACTGTCCCTAAGACCATGTCCAAATTCCCAACATTGGTAATGGCTCTTGACTCTTGGCACAGTTTAGAGTTAGGATTTCTGTGTCCTTGAGGTTGTCAGTAATAAGTATGAAAATGGAAGGTGTTCCAGACCCTGGAGGCATGAGCTCAAGGTACATGAAGGGGAGGCAGACAGATCTTTACCAGTCTGGCTGTGGGCCTGATTAAATGTTTAACCCATTCCTGTGCACACTTCTGAGAGGTCTTGGTGGGTTATGGCATGGCCAGAAGCAATGTTTGGGATGATATCTGTATCCCTGAGGCTACATGCTTGGTGTATCACCTGGTAGGTCCAAGTCTAGTCCTTCCTGGGTCCCTGTCACCCCTAACTCAAACACACAGGGTCTCTGAGGAAAAGCAATGCTAAAGACAGCACCTAGACATTGAATGTGTGTGTTGGGAACCCTGGGGTTACCCCTTAACAAACTCAGGGTGCTTAAATATTCATGTAAGTAACCTCTCACTCATTTGCCAAACCAGACTTAGGTAGAAAGTCAGACTCAGGGATAGGAGGGAGCCAGTAAGCTGGACAACACCCTAATTCCAACCCTAAGCCTAACCCTAATCCTCGAGGAGACTCAGAGATGCTCAAGATATAGGACTGCACGCAGAACTCTGAGCTTTAGACTAAGGACACCTGTCCCTTATGGAGTTCTGTTATTGCAGGGTACAGACCTGAAGACTATGCAGCATCACCAAAGTCTGAATTGGGAGAGTCTGTATTAAGCCACAGGTGACTGCCTGGAGAGAAACATTTCACTCAGAGCAGCCTCAAATGCATTTTATAGGGAGCTTTTAAAGACATTGAACACAGAAAAACTGCATCCTAGTTAGCAGTTTCAAGGGAAATGAAGCAAGTAAGCAGCTTAACAGAAGCCAAAAACACGCAACTAGCTGGCACAGTTCAACCCCCGGTTTCCAGAACAGGGGTGGGTTACTTTCACATATTACATTACATTACATTTGTGATAGGGTGGTAAAGGGGGCTCAGTTTCAGGTTAAATCAAAGATGGTTCCAGCTGAAACAGAATGGAGGAACTTTTGCCCTGTCACATTATATTAAGCTTCCATTTTATTTGAGATATCTGTGATGATGTTCTTCCTACTGTTTGTTGAGGAGTGGAACTATTAAACTAGGCATGGGTAGCTTGGATGAAATTGCCTTTCACTTGTACATGAATGGCTTTCTACCAAAACACTTTACTGGAAATCTTTTTGGACCTCAGCTCAGGGAGCATACCAGGAGCATGCCTCCTTCTACCAGTGAAGGTAGAGATTGGCAGAGAAGTGTCCTGATGCTCTTACCAATGGGAGACAGCTGTGAGGGAGGTGCCACTCAGAGTCTCCCAAGATTGAACTAGTATTCTCTGATAACTAGTTCCTTGTCATACTTGGTACTGGGTCCTCTCTTCCTAGTCTCTCATTCCACCATGGAGTCTCCCTGGTGGAGAGTACTTTATGTTGTACTCCAATCTTTGGGTCACATTCTGTTTCTAAGGGATTCAGTGGAAGCAGTCACATGGTAAGGTAAGGGAGCCAGAGTCTGAAGCCAGTTCTCCAGAGCTCACACTCTTAATCTGGACTTGGACCAAAAGACATTGCCAGTAGCCAGAAATGGCCTATTTTCTCTGTAAAGCTGTCATGTTGTCCTAGAACAACCAGTAACCATGTCATGTTTGGCTTTTGAAGTACGTCTTTCCAGTAACTGTATCATACTGTGGAGTATCCATTTTTTTCTGAATCGAAACATTCCCTCCTAGAGACAGGAGGGAGGCTCATGAGACTTAGAAATCTAATGACATATGTAAGGAGCAGGAATCTCAAGAAAACTACAGCATTCCCAAGGCACTGCCATAAGGATAAAAAAAGTCCTGAGTGTTGCTAGAGAGACTCTTCAGAGAAACTGCCTGCAAGCTGGGGAAAGAGTTCCAGGGATTCAGCTTTTGTGAGTGGTCACTCATGCGGGGGTGAGCCTTTTGGTGATGAATTTGTCTTTGAGTCCTACTTATTCATGTACAGAAGTAACCCCTTACTCATGCATCCACCAAGCTAGACTTAGCAGGAAAGTCAGGCCTGGGGATCCAGCAAGCCAATGAGTTGGACAATACTAGGAGACTGAAGAGACAACAGGCTCTTGGTTGAATCTTCATGGAAACTGGAGTGGCCTGGAATGAAAGTAGGAACCTGAGAGGTCGGAAGAAGCCAGATCTCCAGGTCTCAGATCTTGTCCCCACACATATGAAGGCTCTGTGGAGGGATCCCTGAAGTCCTCTGGGAGAGGGAAAATAAAAACAGCTGGAGGAGGGAAGAGAAGGTCTGAAGCATGCCCAAGTTTTACACATAGTAAACTCATTCTCTCCGCTCAACTCTCAATCTATATGGTCTCTCTTGCTCTACCTCCCTACTGTCATCTCACAGGCTCTCGAAGATCAGACCAGGCTGGACGTACTCACTGGCCACCAGTCAACATGAGGTCCCAACATGCATATTCATCGACTGTCTGACTAAACAATGCTTTTTGGGATTTGGCAGTGGACAGAGGCTTTCCCCATCAGGCCCCACAAAGCTCTAAAGTGTAGACAGGGCTGGGTTTATAATTCACCTGACTTACACTGACTCCATGGAGGATAGGATGACTTGGTCAACTGTGAAAAAGTTTGCCTGAAGATCTGGATTCAACTTTCAGAACCTAGGTAAAAAGCTTGGGGTGATAGAACATGCTGGAATATCAGTGTCTCGGAGACAGATAGGTGGATACCTGGGGCTCCCTGGAAAATTAGCCCAGATTCTTCAACAAGCCCCAGGTTGCAATGAGAGACATTGTCTTGAAAAATCCAAAAATGGATGACTCCTGTGGAAATGACATCTAAAGTTGATCTCTTGCCTACACGTATGTTTCCACACTCAATCTTTCTGATGCATACCGGCAGACCAGCAACACAAGAACCCCTCCTTGGGACACCTTTCTCTCTGCTACACTATGCCATCTCACCTGGAGCAGTGGGGAGGTGAGGAGATGACCACTTGGCTACATGATCATTCGAGGGACGCTAGGCACCTGCCATATCATGTACTACTCCCTCCCAAAGGCAAGGAAACGAAAAGCTATGTGTTAGATTCCAATGACTTGGCAGAAGATATTCAAACACTTGGCTCATACCCTTTCTAGTGTGTTCTCTCCATCTTTTAGACCTCTGAGGATATTGCAGACCTGAGATAACTCTTCTCTTCCCTGTGCTCATGGTATGGAGGGGAAGAGAGACATCTTTATAAACAGGTGCACTTGGTGTGATGAATACCATGATCATGAGGTACGTCACACCCTAGGCAGGAGAAGGAGGCCTACTCGCATTGTCTTGTGCCTGTGATTAATGAAGGAAGGCTTGCCAGGAGTAGTGACATTTAAGCTAAGCTGAAACCTGAAGATGCTTCACGAGCTTTCCCAAGGAAATGTCAACAAATGGCTAGTCACTCAAGCTAAGTCACCAACCACAGCCCAAACTACGGACTCCATTTAAGTTTAACTTGATGAACCAGTGCATTTACTAAGATCAGTTACCGAGAGTGGGGGTTACTTGCAACAGCACAGATGACAAAGCCACCACACCACCAGGAAATCCAATTTTGGCTTGGATGACCATTTCCCCAATGCTGACTAGACGAAGGTCTCCCATGCCCTGCAGCACACTTCACCTAATTTTTCATTCTTATGCTTTAGCACCCAAGACCACATGAAGCTGGATCAGAATTAGATGCTGCTGGCTGGCAGGTGCAAGAAACCAAGGCTGGAAACAAAAGTGAGGGTCCAGTGACCCCACCCATAACCTCCTTCTATGAAGGCATGTCAATAGGCCTGACATTGAGGATCTCTCGTAGGTGGTCACAGCTGCTCTAATGAAGATGATAGTAGTTTCAGAAGGCAACACTGGACAACTCGTGGGTAAGTGGGACTTACCCAAGTGACCTGGGGACAGGATACTGGTATTGGGAGGGAAACATTGCACGTGCTAGAAACAGAATAGGGAAAACATGGCAATGTGGGAAGAGTATGAAGTACTGAAGGAGCTGAAGAAAAATTCAGTGTGGTTCCATACACAGTACATATTCAGATGAGGATAGCGAGACACTGTGCAAGGAGTACACCTTCCTGTGCTAATTCTAGATCTCTTAAGAGAAAGAAGCATGGGGGTTAAAAAAATGGTATGTATGTATAGAGGCCCCTAAATATGATCAAGTCTTTTATTATTGAGCTAGGAAACAGCAAAACACAATTTCTTTTGGTAGGGATGCGGTGTGTGTGTGTGTGTGTGTGTGTGTGTGTGTGTATGTGTACATGTGCATGCACATTTGCATATGTAGGCACTTGCAGGCAAGTTCATTTGAACCCAGACCTTGTAGACTTGACTAGTCTAGCCTGCCAGCTTGTGCCAGGTAGGGCTCCTGTCTTAGTTAGGGTTTTACTACTCTGAACAGACACCATGACCAAGGCAACTCTTATAAAGACAACATTAATTGGGGCTGGCTTACAGGTTCAGAGGTTCAGTCTATTATCATCAAGGTAGAAGCATGGCAATATCCAGGCAGGCATAGTGTAGGAGCTGCTGAGAGTTCTACATCTTGTTCTGAAGGCAAACAGGAGAAGACTGGCTTCCAGGCAGAGGGTCTTAAAGCCCATGCCCACAGTGACACACTTCCTCCAACAAGGCCACACCTTCTAAAAGTACCCCTCCCTGTGGGTCAAGCATACTTAAGCACCACAGCTCCTCACACAATCTTGGCCTCTCATTCACCAAGACTGAGGGTGGGCTGGCACACCTCAGGTATTTACAAGTGGCTGGGGATTTGAACTCTGCACCTCACACTTGCTTTAACAAATGCTCCCCACTGAGCCATCACCCCAGCCCAAAGATAACATTTAAAACCCACTTGGCATTTAAGGCAGATTTAAGTGTTTGCTAATGCTGACTCTCTTGTGGTTGGGGGAAGCTTGACCGTCCTCCCTCTCTGAGAAGTTGTCCTTTCCTGCATTTCTAATAGGTTCTGAGATGGTCAGTTATCCCCAGACCTCTGCTTTCCCCTCCAGCTGTCACCTAAGCTATTGGTGACACCTGTGACCAGTCACCCCAGGGTGACTGGAGGGCCTTCTGAACACTCTGAAAATTTGTGAGTTTGACTTGGAGAATCCATCATGCGAAGTTCAAGGATGGGGTCAGGAAAGGATCAACACCAGGGCTGGGGTCCACACCCACCTGTCTCAATCTTGTTTCCCGTTGCTGTGATAAAATATTGTTGTAAAAGCAACTGTGTGTGTGGAGGCGGGGGCTGTGGGCAACAAAGCTGGAGGGGCAAGCTGCCTAAGCCCCCTGACATCAGACCTGTAGGACTTGGTCGCTGCTTGACTGGGTTTCAGTCTTGCTCTGGTCCACATTTCCTCACTATGTCCCCTTTACTCTCTTTTAGAAGAGTAATGTATATTCTGTGCCATTATATGTTAGAATTACATAATTTGCTTTTTGATTTTACAGTTAGGAGATCAACTTTGAGTCTCTGAAGAAATGTTAGACTTTCGACTTCAAAAATTCTTGAGCCCGAGAAAGACTATAGGTATTTTCAAAGTTGGACTCCATGCATTTTGGATCATGATATTGAAGGACCCTGGGGGCTTTTTGCCAGCCTTACACCCACCTGCCTCCAGTCGAGGCTAGGACAAGTTCCGTTCTCCACTCACAGGAACATTCTTGAATAAAAAATTCTCAGAATACACTGATTGATAGCCGCCTGACCCTCTGGAAAGTCCCAGGTAGAGTTCAAATGCCTGTCATGCTTGCTAGCCAATAGATTTAAAGGTCAATATGCTTAGCCAATAAGTTTGAACTGTAACCTTGCTGATGTAACCTGTGCCCTAAAAAGTATAAAAACTGCTTGTAATAGCCATTTGGGGGTCACCTTCTAGTCACCCCTTGAGGGACTCATTGAAGGTCAACCCTGATGCTCTGGAAAATGAAGTTCTTGCTTTTGCATCGATCCGCATCCCGATGTCTCACTCGGGGGCACCTTGCAGTAAGTGCCACTGACCAAGGGCCACAAGCCTTGGAGGTAGGGAGTGGAATGCAGGGTTTGAATGAGAATGTCCCTGTTATGGTTTATGAGGATTGGTGAAGTTCTGGAGCCTTTGGGAGGTAGAGCCTTACTGGGATGGCTGCGTGAGTTTTCCAGTCTGTTTTCTCTGCTTCGTGGATGGATATGAGCTCCCAGCTTCCTGCTCCTGTTGCTTGCTGCCATTTGCCCCCAGCACGGTGGACTCATTCTTCTGGAACCATAAGTGCAAATAAGCTTTTTTTCCCCTGTAAGTTGCTTTTGATGACTGTACTTTATCAACGGAACAGAAGAGTAATTAATGCAAAGAAAAGGGGTTTAGTTTTGATCAGGATTTCAGGTTCCAATCTATCACAGCAAGGAGGTCATGGCAGTGGGAGCTTCAAGGAGTCAGTTATGTCATATCTATAGTAAGAAACAGAGAACATGCATGCTTGTGTTGAGCTTTCTTTTTCCATGTATACAGCTCAGAATCCCTAGCCTAGGGAATGTTGCCACCCACAGAGGGCAGGCCTTCCACCATCAATCAATGCAATCAAGATACTCATCCTCCAAAGACTTGCCCATAGGCTAACACAATCTTGACAATCAGTCACTGAGATTCCCTTCCAAGTGATTCTAGATCCTGTCAATTAATAATTAAACTATAAGACCACCATTAACCTTCATGGTTAGGGACCCTCCCACTGCCTGGATGCCCAGACACATATATACCTGCTCTGAGCATAGTGTAGTCTTCCTAGTCTCGAGTCATTCTCTGGGATGCTTCTTATTTCCCTCTGTTACTTTATTCCACATTTTCAGTCATTTTCCCTAATGAAGCTATCAGGCAGAACTAATCCAAACATCAGCTTAATTAATCAACATTTGGCAGTCTATAACTACATTCTCTGGTCCAAATGACTCGTGACAACTGTCTTAATACAAAACCAAAACATCTACAGGGAACATGGTAGCTCCTCTGTCTGCCAGGAGATCCCAGCTCCTTAATTTATCTCATATAGTTTAATAAAGTTCCAATAAACCTTTTACCCCCAGGTATGAGTGAAAGCATTTTGCTACCAGAAGAATATCATTATTTTATTTTTAACACAATAACGGGCTAGTGTCTTTGTGGTCTATATGTGCTCTGGTCGAGACCTCTTCCTATTTGGAGACCAGCTAGTCCTATCAGGAAATTATCCAGTCAGGCTCTTGGGTCAGCAGAACTCTGGAGTCACTGGTCCTCAGGACAGCCAAGAAGTCCTAGGCAGCACCTTGGTCTCCACTCTTCATTCAGGGCTAAGCTTCCCTCCAGAAAGGAGAATGGGGGGTGGGTGAGAACTTCCCCTTTCCTCCCTATGCAAAGCTTTCTGGTCACAGAAGGTTTTCACCTGCCTGAGACCATCTCACAGCAACCTTGGGGTTGAGGGATTATCTGAGTCTATTTCCTGCTGGGCAACTGAATTGTACAGGCTGGGTAAATGATAAGAAATGGAAGTTTGATTTGTGTTTGAAGGTCGAAGTTTTAAGTCCATATCTAGTGTTGCTTCTCTTCTCTTTCAGGGTTATATAAGGCCATTTAAATGTAAATGATGTGTTTATAAAAACGATAAAGAGGGAGGGGAGTTATGTTCTCTGGGGGTGTGGTGAGGTATGGGGGAAGGGGATGTCTCAGGGGATCCATGCTGAGGCATCCCTTCCCCCTGAGGGACCAGCCACATGGGGAGGGGAGTTTAAAAGGGTAGTAGAGGCAGAGAAAAGGCAGAGAGAGTAGAGAAGTAGAGAGGTAGAGGCTGGCCATGAGCACGTGGAGAGAGGGGGAAGGGACAAGGGGACAGAGCTGGAGCAAGAAGGCAAGAGAGGAGCAAGAGATCAAGAGTGAGAGGAGGGGGCAAGCAGCCATTTTTATAGTGGGTCAGGCCTACCTGGCAACAGCCGGGTAACTGTGGGGATGGAGTTTAGACAGAATGCAAACAGTAAACATATAGCTTGGCAATGTTGTTTTCTGAAGCAAGGTATTTCTGGGTAGTCTTGGTTGCCAGGAACTCTCTGTGTAGACCAGGTTAACCTCAAACAGTGATCTGCTTGCCTCTACCTCCAGAATGTTGAGAATAAAGTATATACCAGCATGTTTGGGCATGCACATATATAATGTATTTAGAGAATATTCTACCCTTTTACCTTTCTCTCCTTCCTCTCCTCCCTCCCTCTGGTCTTGTTTACTGCCCAAGAAATTCATGTCATTAGTATGTATTTAATCAATAAGATTCAGGCACCACAAAATAAAACAACAAAACCCACCAACCACCACCACCAACAATAACAACAACAACAACAACGAAAACAAACAAAAAACAAACAATCCAAACAAAAAACCATGAGTTTGTCTCTCTGAGACCAACCTCATTAACAAGAACCTTATTGGATCTTACATGATAAAATACAGGATGGGGAGGAGACCGAGCCAGCATCCTCCTTATTGGGGACTGTCTCCTGCAATAACTTGCATTCATCTCTTTGCAGGACACTGCCCTGCTGGCAAAAACACCACTTAAGTCCGTACCTCTTAACACTATGATAATCACAATGAAATTTCAACATGACTTTAGGAGAGAACCTCAATCTTAGTAGGAAGGTGGAATTCCTTCATTCCTTCATTCAGTGGCAGGATTTCTTCCTGCTCTAAGCCAGGAAGTGGGCTCAGGGGTGAAGTGTGGAGAGGAGACAGTCACGGCTCCTGCCATGAAGATCACCTTAAGCAAACCTGCCAGGCCCTCTCACCTTGCGTCAGCTGCCCTTCTCTGCAGGTTGACCTGTGAGAACTGGATCATCTGCAATCAGTAATGTTTGGCCACACGTCAGAGGCCAGAGATTGGAGAGGCGAAGAGATGGTCCCTGGGATACTGGGTTCCCTGGTTTTCCCTCGCTGGTGTGGAGGCTGCTGTGGGCTACATCCATCTGCCCAAGGACATGGCTGGCAGCCGCCCTAGGAGATACTCAGCATTCTTGAGATCTCAGCAGCCAGGTTTTCTTCGTGTCCCTCAGCCTAGAAGAAAAAGTGTGAAAAAGTGTGTTATTAGCTTTGTAGAACATCTAACCCAGTGGCCACTGGTCTGACAATTACACAAATAGTTATGATTATACTCTGTGTTATAGAGGATGGGTAGATGCTGAGGGAGAGGGAGAGACAAGATGCCTGCTCTACTACAGGAGATGAGGAAGGCTTTCCCTGCAGGGTGCTGTGTAAGCTGGACCTTCGGGGCCCATGCTGCCATGCTGTAGGCAGGGGAATAGCATGTGGTACTCACTGACAGCTAGGAGATCATCAGTGTGGTTGGGCCCTTTTTGAAAAGGCAAACTGTGACTGCAGTGGAAGATCCACGGATCAACTGGGAGGAGAGGAGACGGGAGGGAGCCTGACCTGGCTGTAGACTGGGCCTGGACGAGGTTGAAGCAAACTGGCCCCGATGACACAGAAGATAAATGCTGCCTTCAAGATCATGAAAGCACAGCATTGGCCCTGAAAGTGGGTACCCCTTTAAACCTTACAGCACGCAAGCCTCACATCCTAGGCATAGTCTCCTTGGGTCTGGGTTAGCATCCTGCACCCGGGACTTGGGTAAGTCCTAAACTCCTAATGTCCTTTCCTTCTTTCCCTTTGCCTGAGCTTTAATCTGTGTTAAAATTGTTTCTTTGAATACTCGTGGGTGTGTTATGGGGACAGTTTGCATGCACAAGTGTGTGGAGGGCAGACACTATCTTCAAATTCTGTTTCTCGGGAACTATGCGCCTCAGGTTTTGAGACAGCATCTTTCACTGGGCCGCAGCTCAGGAATTAGGCCAGCGAGTTCCTGGAATCTGCCTGCCTCTGCCTCCCTCACACTGGGATGGCAAGTGCATCTTTTTAATGTAGATTCTGGGATCTGAACACGGGTGTTCTGGCCTCTGCAGCAAGCACTTTAAAAGCTCAGCCGTCTCCCTGTCCCCCAAGTTGTTTAATAAACTCCAATTTTGCTTCAAAGGGGAAAACGAAAATGGAAACAGTATTGCCTGGTGCAAGGATATTCTGAGCAGAGGTTCCAATAGGAGCAGAGGAGACCACGCCACGGTCATGACGGCACCACGTTGTCTCATCAGCACCTGACAACACAAATGAAGCATTGTCAATGGAGAAGATTCCTTTGAGCCTTTGGCACCCTAGATTTTCAGGAGCTCCACCACACCCGCCCGGGTGGCTGATTCTTAGTCTCTAGCTCTTCTGCGTGTGGCACTGGTACCACATGATCCACCTCACCCTTCAGAAATCATAGTACTGAACTGTGCGTTGGTCACAGTGCCCAGGCGAAGGAAGAGACGACAACCAGGCCAGCCATCTCAAGTGCCTAGAAATCGTCCCAGAAGAGCAGACTTCTCTGAGCTCTGTGTGACCTTCTGTGAGAATCCTGATTGGCTTCCTGCTACACTGCAGGTCTGTGGCAAGCCTTAGACTGTGTACTCTCAGAGTTTGGTGGGTAGATTTCAGCTCTCCCATGAAGGATGGAGGAATGTTTAATCTGATTTTTTAAAAAAAGTATTTATTGTTTTGTTTGATTATAAAATTAACAAATGTAGGCAGTAAATTTTTCTAACAATACAGAAATGCATAATAAAAAAGTTCCCATCATATGACTTAATGTGGAAATATATATAAAACGGAAGGCTTCCTATAACTCAAGAAATAACTGTTTGCTGAAAATTTGGTTTATATTTTTTTCACCTTTTCTATGCATATTTTAACATATAAATATGTAATTACTTTTTAACAAAAGTGATATACTGCGTGTGGTACCCTGTGACTTGCTTTTGTTCCTTCACAGTGCATCATAGAGACAACATAGAAATGTCACCGGATATAAATGAGCCTAATTTTTTTCAGCGACTGAATAGTATTCCAGTATGAACATGCCACAACTCATCCAGCCGATCACTTATTGATAAACACTGCCAATTTCTCTTCCTCGGGCAAACATGCTGGAGTGAAATTCCTTCCAAATACATAACATGGGCCTGTGCTAATAATCTGCAGGGTACATTCTTAGAAGGGGAATGTTTAGATTAGAGGATTTGCACATTTTATAATTGAATAGATCTTTGGATCTCACTGAATTGTACTCTATAAAGCCTGCCCAATTTATACTTGTATTAACAATGTATGATAGTGATGGGTTTTCATCACCTTGGCCAATGAAGTCCAGTTAATTCTTTACATAAATCTAAATATTTAAAGGAGAAAAACGTGACTCTCTTCCCTCTCTTCAGGAGATGACTGTGTGTTTCTCTCACAATGATACAGGATTGGCCTCTGAAGGGTAAAATCTCCCTTGTTCCATTTGCAGCCTGGGAGGACTGGGTGATGGGTTTAGAAGGCAGAACTCTGGAGCAATGTAATCAATAGGAATTGATTCAATGTTTTGTCTGGTTTGTAGATTTACCTTGGCTCATAGTTTCAGAGCTTTCTGCCTGTAGTCTGGCCCCATGGTAAGACAGAACACCACAGCTCCGGGAGTGTGTAGAGGAGGTGGAGCCTGCTAACCTCACATGTAGGGGTTTTGTAGTCAATGTTCCCCTTTCTTCCTGGTTGCAACTGATGCTCACCCTTGTCTCCTAAAGCTTTCCTGATCCTCTCATAAAGGACAGCTGACTTCTTCAAAACCTGTAGGAAGCTCTTTCCCCATTTGACAACGACAGAGAGAATAATTACAAAGGAGCAGGTGTCTGGTTATCTTTGTTCATATGTAACCTGATCAGTAGAGCCCAAGACTTTATTTCTAAGAATCCTCCAGGGGGAGTCTGTGTTTGACCTCAAGGTAAGACTTTTGGGTAGTGAAGATTTAGAACACCTAACCCTGAACTCTAAACAACCCAATCTGCACCATTGCCTCACTTCAAGGAACTGTGGGAAGCTCACTTATAGATGGAAAACTTTAGAGGAGTTCTTATTTTCTTATCATAATACCCAGATGCCTATCTACACACATACACTGACATCTGCCCCAGAACCCACCATATTCTACACACACTCCCAAACATGCATGTACACACACACACACACACACACACACACACACACAAAGAGAGAGAAGAGAGAGAGAGAGAGAGAGAGAGAGAGAGCTCTAACAGCACCTCTCCCCTCAGCAAAACAAGACAAAACCAGTGATGTTTCAGACAACCACATGTGGCAACAAGACTCTTGCTGTGACAAAGCAACAAGACAGAGCCTGTCAGCTCAGGAGGAGCTGGGGTATATGGCTTGAGAGAAGCTGTAAGGAAGCTGGTGAAGGCTGGCTAAGGCAGCAGAAAGTATGATGAGTTGGAGAAGCCACATATCTGCAGAAAGGCCGGAAAGAAGGCGGCAGTGTACCTCTTGCTCCTGGACACCAAGCGCTCTCCTGAGTTCTCATGACTGCTGTGTGCAGGCCTGGCTCCATGAAGCAACTTTAAAAATGTTGCATCTTAAAAAAAAAAAATGTGCATCTTCTCAGGGGATGTTGTGTTCCTAGTTTTACAAGTAAGTACAACCTAGGTCTCACCACTAGCAACTTGCTACAGATGATGCGGGCCAAGGGACTGAAAGAGGCCATTCTGAAACCATATACTGTCATCTGAGTCAACTCACAAATAGTGGGGACACTGAAGTGGGCCTCTGTGCCCAGGAATATCATGCACTTCTCTGAACAAGAAAAGGGGGCAGAAGAGCAACAGACATGCATAGTGGAAGTGTTTGTGACTGTTCCTGAGTGACCAGGGAGGAGTCTTTCATTTTCAGTGGGGTAGACAAGCCTGATGACAAAATGACAAGATTGCTCAGCACAATGGCTGTGTCAGCTTCTCCCTTTATATTCTAGAAAGTACGAGGAAATGTGCAGAATGTGACTTTTAAAAATGTCAGAGTACCTGATTATCATTTAGTAGGCATTATGGCACCAATGGCCACCCAAGGGATCTATCATCGTCCACAGATCACTTAAGGCACAAGGGGTACTCTGGCTCTTCCCAGGGCTACAGGATGTATGATCCCATGTGCCTACACACAGACACATATACAGAGAGACAAGCATACGCATTCACAGTCACACGGCTCACACACATGAAAACACACACACATAAACACTTACGTGCACATATATTTACACATGCCGACACATATACACACAGACAAGCACACATATTCACATACTATCACGCACATTCTTATCCATACTCACCACTCCCATGAAGACAGAGACAAAGGCTGGGGCATGACTCGGTGGTTAAAAGTGCTTGCTGCTCTTGAAGAAGACCTGAATTCGGTTCCAAGAACTTGTGCTGAGTGGCTCACAACTGCCCGTAACTCCAGCTCCAGGGAATCTGACATACTTCTCTAGCTTTTGAAGGCACCCAATCATATACAAGTGACTACACACACATCCACATGAAGAACATAGGCAGATATAGACATAAACATACATACACCACATTGACACATTTACATACATAACACACAGGCACACATGTATACATGGACACTCTCACTACAGCCTCCACAAAGAGAGATGGAAAAGCGGTGACTCTGAGATCATGGTTGCTGGTGACAAACTGCTTTGTCACCAGAGAACAGAAAGTCAGGAATCTTCAGGACTCAATTTTCTTCCCAGCCAAAGTGACTTGTGGAAACTCCGAGCTCTGACCAAGAGCACTGGCTTGCCAAGCTAGGAACCATTGACGGTGGCTTTTATTTTGTTTTGTTTTTGAAACAAGGTCTCACTCCATAGACCAGGTTAGCCCTGAACTCTTGGTGATCCTCCTGACTTAGCCTCCTGAGTTCTGGGATTACAGGCAAGAACCCTGAAGGACCTTTGACCTCTCTGAGAGTCTCCTCTGAGAACGGGCAAGATGCTAGCTACAGTGTGAATCTCAGGCTTGGCTGAATCGGCATGTGAGACCCTGAGGGTGCTCAGGAAATGCCAACATCTGCCATCACCATGGAACACCAGTGGCAACAGGTACAGTGCAGTGTGACAGGCATCAGCAACAGGGACTCGTGTCCGAATCCCAGAGGATGGAAATAGCCTGCAAAGTGTGTCTGATTAGGATGCTTTTTAGAAGAAAGCTCCTTCCTGGCATGTCAGCCAAGCTGCTTGACCCAGAGGCCCTTGTAATCTCTACTCTGCTGCATCCTTCCTCGCTGAAGCTTCCCTTCTGGGAACAAGTACTGGGCAGGATCATGCTAATTACAGGTTTATCTTCTGGGCCAGCATGCTTGGCATCTTCAACCTGTGTGGCTTCTCCTCTCAGCTTCCCAGTCTGGATGGCCTATTGAGGACTCAGTCTGTCGACAAATTGTCACCGAGGTCCCTGGGGTGTTGTTCTGAGAAAGGAACAAAGCAGAGTTAACACAAGTCCTCTGCAGTCCTCTCAAGCTGCCCATGAGCTTGCTTGCTTGCTCAGTCAGCAGAAGTACACTGTAGTATTTGAGACTCCAGACTGTGCAATGGGCTTGGGATGCTGCCACCAAAAGGCATGGCCCTGGCTCTCAAGGGGCACCAGGAATACCAGGCAGGCAGATGTGTGCAGGGTGCTTTAGTAAATAGAGTGGTGGGAACAGACAACCACTTGGAGCTGGGAGTCTGGTCCCTATGGGGTATTTAGATGGCCAAGTGTCTTAGACATGTAAATGTCATTTCCATTTGTTCTGTAGAATCCTTGTGGGTAGACGCTATGTATTTAGATCCAATTCTATGTGACTCAATAAACAGGAAATGTTCTATGGAAGTTCCATGATGTTAATCTTGATCATCAACCTGAGTAGGTCTGGGATCAACTAAGAGACATGGCTCTGAGTGGCTCTGTGAAGGCATTTATAGGAAGGCAAGACCCTCTCCTAGGATGAGTGGTACCCTCTGGTGACTGGCCCAGATCAGTATGTTTTTGCTTGCTTGCCTTCATGTCTTGGTGGTGAGTGCATCTACATGCTGCCACTGCTGCTGCTATATCCTTCACCAATATCAGACTGTAGTGTCTTTGAGTTCTAACATGGATCAAAGTTCAAAGACTCTTCAGGAATCTTCCAGGTCTTCAGTACCAGACTGGAACTGCTGAGGTATTGTGGGCTGGACAGCTATTGGGTTTTCAGCTTCTCTCAGCATGCTGAAGGCTGTTGTTGGATTCCCCAGTCAATATTGGTTATAAGCCATTCCATTAAATAAAATCTGTTCAACTGTCCATGCCTCTCTCTGTCTCTCTCAATCTCTCTCTGTCTCTTTCCATCCTATTGGTTCTTCTCCTCTAGAAAACACTGCCCAATGCAGGCAGGTATTATCTTGTTTCTTAAGAAGAGTTCAAAGACTGTCAAGAGAAGGTTCCTTCCCTGGAGTCTAGGTTGGGAGAGCAATCACTCATGTGAGCCTGGGAAATCCTGAAGGCTTGGGAACCGTCTTGAGGGTGGAGTAAGGAGAGGTAGGTGGCAGCTTGGAGCAATCAGGGTATGTTTCCAGAGGAGTGGTGTCTGGCGGCTTGTAAATGTCGACAGGAGGATGGTGTGAATGTTCATCTTCATAAGTGGGAAGGCTGGTGTTCGATTTGTGAACTTCCAAGGCTTGAGAATTGAGGGTCTGTTCTAGAATAACCATGAAATAGATGAAGCAGGGTGTCAAGTCTAGGGGTTGTGTGTGTGTTTACATCTGTAAAATACGGAGAGAATTACATAGTACGTAATAACAGCAAACGCTATCTGACATTAACTGGGGGATAAATCGCTTCCCTATTGATGTTACTTGCATATGTTACATATACTAATATATAATCATTGTAGTACAAGAGATCAAGTTTGTTCTATTCCCCAAAGAATCCAAACCACGGAAAGGCAAAGTAACCTGCTTAAGGACACACAGCTAGAGACAAGTAAGGCACCATTCAGAGTGTGCACTGACATAATGAGGAAATTCAATCATAGCTTGATGTCCATGGTATGAGGTCATTGGGTGTACAAGTGGTTCCTTGAATGTAGCAGCCATCTTTGGATCAGGAAGGAAACTGAGCCAATGGGGTAGAAAGGGTAGACTGAAAAGTCAGAAAAACGAGTTGATTCTGAGCCATGGGATGATCCAGCATGGTGATACTGATGCTGTGGGCATCCTCCTCCCTTCTGGCCTTTAGTCTCCTGCTTAGAGCCAGTTGAAATGAGCACTTCAGCTTCTTGCAGCTCAAAGCATCAGCTGAGCTTAAGAAGACACACAGGATCTTGTCCTCAGACAATGACAACTGGGCGGGAACGCAGGAATCAGGATCCCCACAAATCAGAGATGTCAAACCACAGGTAGAAACTCCAACCTGACCCTTGAGAGGGCTTTGTCACCCTTTAACAGAATCCAGTGTCTGGAGAGTGCTGACAATAGAGGGCTAGCAATGACCTAGTTTCACTCTGTTACTGTGGCTAACATCTTGACGTAAACCAACTTAAGAGGAGGAAAGGCTTGCTTTAGCTCACAGTTCCAGGGTGCAGTCTAATATTGTGAGCAATTCACAAATGCACAGCTGATTTGCCACTTATCCAGTCTAGGATGCCCTGCCTAGGGAATGGTGTCTCCCACAGTAGGCTGGGTCTTCTCAAATCATTTAACAATCTAGACAATCATAAGTAAGCCTAACATAGCCAATCTCTCACCAGGACCCCACTCTATATTGTGCCAAGTTGACAATTAAGACCAATTAATCAATTAAAAACAACTTGCTGTGTGATCTAGGTAAGCTGTTTTTCTTCCTTCTCGGAATTGGAATTTTCTTGTCTGTCAAAAGCAGATGTGGGACTGCATGTTCATTAGGGTCTTCCCAGCAATCTGGTTCCCTGATGGATTCTCATCTGTCTGAACCATAAAGCACTGACTTACTTCATGAAGTGGGGTGGTAGTAGTTGAAGTTGAGGAGAACATTAAACTATTTATTCTAGTGACTACCTTTTAAAAAAGATCTATTTTTCTAAATTTATGTTCATGTGTGTGAATGTCATGTATATGTATATACCCAGAGAGTCCAGAAAAGAGTGTCAGATCCCCTGGAGTAGAGGGACTTATAGGCAGTTGTGGTCCATCTGACATGGAGGCTGGGAACTGAATGCAGATCTTTCTAGAAGAGTAGGGAAACTCTCTTAACTGCAAAGTCATCTCTAAGCCTTGGTGGCAGCCTTTCTGTTTTTGATAAAGCTGTTTTCAGCTGGCTGTGGTGGCACAAGTCTATGGATCATCTGGGAAACTGAGGCAGGAGGATAAGGGCTCAAGATTAACTTCCACTACATGAGTTCAAGGCCAGCCTGAGATATAAAACCCTGTCTCAAAAACAAAAAACAGAACCGGGGCTGGGGAGATAGCTCAGTTGATAAAATATTAACTTTTCATGCCTAAAGACCCAAGTTTGACCACTAGCATCCATGTAGAAAGTTGGAGAGGGTTTTATGTGTCTGTCATCCCAGTTTGAGGGAGATAGAGACAGGAGGATTTCTAGCTAGTGAGCCTAGTGAGATCCAGGACAGTGAGAGACACTGTCTTTAAAAACCAGGTGGATATCTCCTGAACGTGATACCTGAGCATGACCTCTGACCTCTACATGCCACCTGACAGGCTGCGGGTGTGGCCTCTGTCTCACTTTCACAACCAAAGCAAAGATGGAAGACATTTGCCATGGCTCATTCTTTCTTCTTTCTCCCTTTCCACTATGGACATAGTTTGTAGATGTTGTCCCTCATTTGGTCCCACCCTTTGCTACTCTACTTTCATCTAGGATACCTCACTGAGGGCCTGCTCTTCCTATACATATGCTAAGATCACCTTTCCCTATCTGAAATTCCACTACACACAGACTGATGTCTTCCAAGTGAATGGGTACCAGATAAATGTCAGAGAGACAATCCCATCTAACAAAATCATGGCTACTAGATTTGTTTTGCTAAGATGATACCATCATTTCTTCCTTTCTTTACCCCTTTCATTTTATTTCTTTCATTTGAACACTGACTATGTCAAATTAATCTATAATTGTTTAACAAATGGCAGCTATGATAATAAAAGCAGAGACCATACTCTTATAGAGTAAAAAACAAACAAAAACGTAGAGATGATAGCAGGCTTTGAGACATACATGCGGGGCTAGGAGAGATGGCTCAGCCGTTAAAGGCTAGGCTCACAACCAAAAATATAAGAGACATACATGTGTTTCCTCCTCTCTCTCTCTCTCTCTCTCTCTCTCTCTCAATAGCCTATAGAGTCACCACATAAACCTGGCTTCTAGAAGTGCAGCACAGGTTCTCAGAAAATGAACATATCCCGGTGTTGACACCCAGGATGTCTGGAATGGTAAAGAATGCCAGTGGGTGGCTGAGAGAGTCTCCGTACCATGAAGGAAGCAGAGGTTAGCTTGGTGGGAGAGCTAGTCTGCTGTGCTCGTTTGATTTGTGTTAGCTTTGATAGGAGCTAGGGTCGTCTGAGAAGAGGGAGCCTCACTTGAGAAGATCCATCTATTAGATCGACCTGTGGGCACGTCTATGGAAGATTGTTTTGATTGCTAATTAATGTAGAAGGACCCAGCCCACAGTGGGTGGCACTACCCTTAGGCATGGGTTCCTGAGCTGTATAAGAAAGCTAGCTGAGTATATCCAGCCTGTAAGGCAACTATCAAGCTGCACCTTCCATGTGTTCTGTTGAATTTCTTTGGCTATTAACTGAGTTCCTTGGTCAGAGATAATGCCATGTGGAATACCAAGCAGGCTGCCTTCAAGCCCCTGCCATGACTTCTTCCAATAATGGACTGTGACTTGGAATTGGAAAAGGAGTGAACCCTTTCTTCCCCTCAGTTGCTTTTAGTCAGATTGTTTTATATCAGGAACAGAAAGCAAATTAGAATAGGTATGCATACACATACACACATATATACACATGTGATTACACACTTAAATGTATACACATAGATATATACACACATGTACATACACACATACATATATAGACATGAATACACATGTATACACACACACATATATATACAAACATGAATACACACACACACACACACACATATATATATATATATAGGCATGAATACACACACATACACACACATATATACACAGACATGAACACACGCACACCATGAATATAAAGAGCTTCTGATGTGTTTATAAAAAGAAAAAGAGAAGGGGGTATGTTTTATGGGGGTGTGGGGAGGTTTGGGTGAAGGGGGTGTCTCAATGGGCCCATGTCAAGGCATCCCTTCCCCTTGAGGGACCAGCCACACGACGGTAGTATAGAATAGAGTTTGTTCAGGGCATGAGGAGAGGAGTTAAGAGGGTAGTAGAGGCAGAGAGAGAGAGGGGAAGAGAGAGAGAGAGAGAGAGAGAGATTGCGAAGAGATTGAGGAGAGAGCAGGGGAAGGGAATGGAGAGTGGGGGGATGGGAAGAACAAGGGAGCAAGAGCCCAAGAGGAGAGCAAGAAAGGAACAAGTGATGGAGGAGGGGCAAGCAGCCCCTTCTATAGTGGGCCAGGCCTACCTGGCTACTGCCAGGTAACCGTGGGCTGGCGCTTAGACAGAATGCTAACAGCTGCAATATTAGATAGAAAGGTACACGAGGCCCAAGACAATGCAACAACGAGACAGGAACAGATACCAGCTCTCGTTCTGCTGTGAAGGGGACATCGTAGCTTTGAACTTGACTCAGTTGCCCATGAGTGACACAGCAGCTCCACTGACAGAAGCAGCACACACAGTGGTCAAGCTATGAGAAGTCATGAGCGGATTTGAGAGATGGAAAAGAGTCTTGGGCTGGGGCAGTGGGGCTAGGAAGCAGAGTAATTGACAGAAGTATGGGTATGGGCTGGGCTTTTTCCAAGCCTACATTTGGTATGGTGGGGATGGTTTTGACTTTCCAGCTGCCACATGCCCAACTGGTCAGGGATGTTCTGCCAATGACACTTGGGAGCCTTGATTCTCCGATTGGATGCTCTGGGAGGAAACTTGCAGTGTGTTCCCCCGCCCCCCCCCCACCAACGCTGCAGGTGATCGCTGTGTATTTGCTGGAGTTGTGTTTTTATTGGCAGATACTATTTTAAAACGTTGCTCTCGTACAGACACAAATATGGCTAAATGGTGTAATAGGATGTACTTTTTCACTCTCTGTCCCCATCCTTTCCTTTCTCTCTTCCATGGACAACAACTGGAAGGAATTGAAGCCAGATGTTTAATAGCTAGTGGGAGCAGAAGGGCCTCGTGACATCTCCTTCACAGCCTCCCCTCCCCCCCACAGTGACACCACAGATTAACCATTTATTTGCTAGGAATGGAGAGGACTCATTGGAGAGGTTGGGACAGCAGCAGGAGAAACCTCCAAGGGACCCCCGAGGCACTTGGTTTGTTTATAAACTGCTGGTACATTGTTTCAGTGTTTTCAACAGCCAGCTGACAGGCCAGGGATGTAGTTCAGTTGATAGAGTGCTTGATAAAAACTGGGTACTATCCACAGCATCACATAAATCGAGTGTGGCGATACATGCCTATAAGCCTGACATGGGGGGTGGGGCGGGGAATGGAGGAATGTTGCATCGGCTGAGGGATGATGTCATGGGGACTTAGTCAATTGAGGTTAGGGAGGAGATTTTCCTGGGTACCACAGTTCCTGCAGCTCTTCTCACCATAGTAGTCAGGCCACCACTCCCTTGGACGTACAGATGGGCTGGCGTACCTGGTATCAGATACCAAAGACGGGTGATGTCCCATCTCTGAATGGCAGCCCCCTACAACAGTGTTCCCTGCAAGAAAGCAAAGCCCACTTCCCAGGCTCCCCGGGTTTTACCTGTAAGTATTTTCCTTATAAGCGCTTCAATGGAAAAAAAAAATCAGACTCCTCGCAATACATCAAGGATACTTGAATGCATTTGAAAAATAATGAGTGTGCGGCCATAAAAGACATGCCTCATAAGGATCTTTTGAAAGAAGAAATAAATGATCTTGCCTTTGCCTCTTGCTGTTCACAGGCAGCATGAATCCCTAGTGTCTTTTCCCAAATCACCAACTCAGGGATAAATTACAATTAGTAATTAGGCTCTTGCTTGGGGCTGCCATGGTCAGGGTTCGGCAGGCAAACCTCCCGTTTCTGACTTGACTGCTGTTTACAAAGACTCTACTCTGGCTGGATGGGGAGGCAGTCACACCCACTCCTTCCCCAAATAAAGCAGCAAAATGCCTTGCCGGGTCTCCTAGCCCACACAGCAGCCAGAATTAACTATGGGATCCAACTCTGGCCAATGAAATGGAAGGGTCTTGTGCCAAATCCAGCTGCCTGTGGGGCATAGCTAGGAGATGAGAAAGCCAAGAAGGGGGTGGAGGGGCAGAGCTTAGGGGTGGGTTAAAAGATCAAAGACTTCAAGGCAGAGGTTGTAAATCAGGGCTCTGTGGGAGGACCAAGTGGCTGCTTTTTGCCCAGATACCAAATATTCCCACTCTGCTCCACTCCAATCCAATGAGATAAGATCCTCCAGGCCTCAGCAGTTTTAAGCATCCCTCAAGATGCGCTGGCTGGACAGCCCAGAATGAGCCCCAGCTCAGGAGGTGCCAAGACTACTGTTTTGTTTACTTGCATAGAAATGGAAATGGACCTCCCTGTCAACATGCCCCTCCCTTCCCCTTGAACTGCTCAATGACTCCTTGAAGGAGGAGCCTTCTCACCTGGGTGCCCCTCTCCTTGACTAGTGCACCCTAGGCTCTGATGAACAGCTGTGGTAACAGCCGGGGGGAACTTTCCAAGCCTCCCTCCCTGATTAATTGCTGGGTGAAGAGGAGGGCAAAGGCCCATAGGGCTCCAGGCTCCCAGGCCTCACACTGCAAAGGAAGCAGGCCTCTTCCATGCAACAGATGCAGCCTACCTGGGCTGCAGGTGTGTCCAGTCCTGCCCATTTGCAGAATTAGGTTTTCGCCAGTGTCCTGACTGGCAGCTTAACTCTTCTTCCATTACTACAGCCTTGGGATGTGTGTCTGGGACCATGATTGTGTGGCTCTTGGCTCAACAACAATTCTAATATAAATATACCTGAGAAGGAGTGTTTTCAAAGAACGTTGTAGACACTATCTCATGTAACTTCTTCAATACTAATTTTACAGATGAAGGTGTGTAGGTTAGAACGGTTTTCATGGCTTGTCTAAGGCCACACAACTCTTAATTAAACAGTAGGTCCAAGAGTTGAATGTCTTTAGGCTCAGAACCCCGGCTCAGGGCTCCGGGTTTAGCTCAGCTGGTAGAACGTTTGCCTAGGGTGGATGAAACCTTGGGTTGCATCCCTAACACTGCATAAACTGGGTCTGGTGGTACATGTCTATAATCTGAGCACTGTGGAGGTAGAGCCAGGGTATTAGGAATCTGAAGTCATGTTCCACCACAGAGTGAGCTGGAGGCCACTCTGGCTGCTGTTGGTTTGGGGTCATTTTAATCTATCACCAAGAGCCCGCCAGCCCATCACTCTTCCTCGGGGATGGGAAATGAAGAGCTCCCCAGTTTCCAGGAGGAGCAGGCAGAGCCCCTGCAGTAGAGAAGGTGACCTCAGAGGAACCACAGCAGCAGCTGTCCCTCAGGCAGGAGTCCTCCGGAGTTGGCAGGCCTTCTGGTGCTGGCTGGTACAGTGTTCGTGATTCATGGCCATGTGGGACTTTATGAGCCTGTGATAAAGTAGTGATCATCAGCTCTGAAGTCAACGTGAGATTATGGGGCTGTGTGGCTCAGCCGAGGTACTGGGCTTTCCCCAGACTATTCACACGGGTGAGCGGCAGTGTTGGCCCGCCAAGGAAGCCATGCACGTGGAACCTGGGGTGGAATGCCATCCCCTGAGATGTGTCTCCTAGGAAGAAGGCCGGTGGAGATTGAGGCAAATGTTAACTGCAGAGTATAATGACAGAAACTCTGTGTGTGAGCACATGTGCATCTGTGGATATGTGTCTATGTGTGTATGTGCACGTGTGTAGGTTAGCTTGGTGCTGTTTGTTCTGTACCACAAGATGTGTTTACTCCAAGAAGAGCAGATCCTCGTGTCTACTGGCTTTAGTTGTGCAAACCTTGCTCCCTGATTTGAAGCTATTGGTTAAGTAAAACTGGCAACAGCCAATTACTGAGGGGGATGGAGAGATGTGGAGTTTGGGTAACTGGGCTTAGGGTGACAGGTAGGGACCATGAGGAGAGAGAGAGAGAGAAGGAGGAAGAGAGAACAAACATGGAGAAGATGGAGAGAATAGGAGGTCTCCATTAGTCATGATGAACCAGCTGCCCATCCAAGAGTGAAATGCTTCCCCAGGACGCCAGACTGCTGGAGCAGAGATAACCTCGAGAATTTCAAACAGCAAGTATTCAGGGAGCACAGTTGGGTTGGTAGCCCAGATAGCGTTAAACATTTAGATTAGGGGTAATCCCCCAGTAGTTGCTCAAAGCCTAATAAATAAATATCATAGTTTGAGTCTCATTCGTTTGAAGCTAGATGGGAGGATGGGGGGAGGAAAGTTTAATTGTAATATTTTACATGTGTGTGCACAACTGCATGCTAATGTGTGCATGAGTGTGTGCATGTGTGTACATGTATATGCAGGACTTGGGCAGAGGACTCAGTTAACCACGCTTGCTTCTCCATTCATGCAGACACTTCCTTCTGCTCGACTTTCCACAACTGTTCTGTCAGCAAATCCTTCAAGCCACCAGACTGGGTCCCCTCACCTCTCTGCTGCATCACTAAACAGACTTCCACTCATTTACTGTACCATACACAAGAGGAAGGACCTGGTGAGAAATGGCTCAAGCACAGAAAACCTCTCCTGTGCCGGCAGATGTGGTCTGTCACCCCTACTCAAGCATTTGCCTGAGAACTCAAAGTGTCACACACCCTGGTTTCTCATCTAATGTCTAGTGTCATGTGACTAGCGTGCCAAGTGCCATGGGCCATGGACTGCCCTCCCACTCATCGTACCTCCCCGTGAGGACTGTGGTGAGCACTTGTAAGCTGCTTGTCTCTCACTCTAGTTAGACAAGAGCCTGCCAGTTGTCAACAGATTTTTCAAATGGGGGACCTCTGGCGGCAGGTTAAGCAGCTATCCATCAGACTGCCTGGTGCACAAAAGAAACGCCCCCAAAAGCCGCTGTAGAGAGCGATGGGAGCAAGGTTGCCAGCACTTCCGTCCTGGAATCTGAGCGTAGCTGGGGGCCCTACGCGCTCTGTATAGCTTCTCATCTCCCCGCTGTGTTCCCTGTCAACCAGTTCATTCAGAAGGCACAGCCAGGTCCTGCCTCTAAAAAGCTGCGTCTTTCCAACTAAGAACCTTGCCATGAGGAAGGTCGATAGGACGGCATCCCACAGCATCCCCGTTACTTCCTGGCCCCTCCTCTGGCACGGTCCCCTTCATCTACTCCTGAGCTTCAAGCACATCTTGGTCTTGCAGCCCCTTCTGGGTGTCATGGCTTCCAGGGCATTAAGCAGCCTTTCCCTCTACTGAACAGCTCTTCTGAAGTGACCACACAGAGTCTGTCTCTTACCACAATGGGATTGACTCTGATATAAAATGAAATTGCCAGGGCTGGACAGACGGTGGCTCAGTGGTTAAGAGCACTAGCTGCTGGTGAAGAGGACTGAGTTCAGTTCTCAGCATCCAAACTGTGGCTCACAGCCATCTGTAACTCCAGTTTCAGGGGGTCTAGTGCCCTCTTCTGGCCTCTATGGGCACTGCATGCACATGATGCACAGATACACATGCTGGCAAAACACCCATATGAGTAAAATTAAAATTTAAAACTTAAAATTGGCACTCAACCTTTGCACCCAAACTTCACCAACCTATGCTGTATTCTCTTTTTCCCCCGCAGTTCTTTTCAGCTTCACAGATGCTGTAAAAATTCTTTTTCTCCTATTAGGTTTAGTCACTGTCCCTCAGGAGAAGATGAAGACGGTGGTCAGCTTGTATTTGTATTGTCAGGATATGAACCAGGAGTCAATGTTTGTGGAGTAAGGGTTGGCCTCTCCCTGGACCCACTCTCTGAGGGGCGGAGCTACATTTTCACCACCAAAGCAGAAGTGGCTCTAAGTGGAGACTTTGCTGAGCCCAAGAGAGAAGCTTTCAGGAGTGGGTTCTCTGACATCATTATTCTGTGTCCCTTGGCCTTGGCCTGAATCCAAGACTTTGCAAGCGTCAGACAGAGGGGGGGAGGCTGTGGTAAGGAAAGGACCCCCAGGCTTGGGCTGGAAGTCCCCCATGGCAGCTGCGTCCCTGATTTCGCCTTGATCCACCTGTCCATTGCCAACTCTCAACCCACTTGCCTGAAATCACTGAGTTTCAAACCTTCCAACCTTCCAAACCTTCTTGCCATGCATTGTCACCACCCAGGCCTACGGTGACAAGCAGTCCCCGTAGAAATACCCTTCCTGGTTCTCAGAGTGTGTGTCTTTGGGGGCAGGGTCACATGAGCGGCCTGCAACACCAGCTATCATTTGCTGCCAACCAAGCATGACTGTAGAATGCTGTTGAGACAGATCCACCCCTGGAGAGTCCCTCTGCTCGGCCACTTTGTCTAGAACATCCTGGTTGTTGGTCAAGATGCCCGATAGCTTTCATTCCTGTTCTCTTTCACCCAAGGCTCAGACCGACATCCAAGTCTGATGGTAACCTCAACCTGCTTCCATGTATGTTGTGGCATTGAGCCTTAGGGAACTCAGGCACATCCTGTCTGGTCTCTGGGGGCTTCTTGAAAAACTCAGGTAACCACTTCTGCTTTTGAACTGACCTGGTGCCATACTGTGACTTCTCAGAGTGGCGCCTCCCTCAACCATGATGCAGAGCAAATAATCCCTACCCAGAAGGCCATAGGAGGACCCAAGGTGTAAATGTGAGTTTCCTGAGTCTTCGATTCTTCTTGGTCCAACTTTGCTTGGTCCTCACTGGACATTAGAGCTGGTTCTACTGTCTTGATTGGAGTTCACCAGTCTCAGCCTGCCCTGGGCGAGATCAAGAACAGGGCTGTCCTTGAAGACTAGAAGTTCCCCGAGACTGTGTTGAACTCTCCTTGTGGGTGAGTCTCCTCACCTTTACTTAAGCAACATGGCACATTTGTCCTCAGACTTGACTCAACCTCATCCTGGTAATGGGTATTCTAAGTCTGTTTTTTTTCTTCATTCTAAAAGGGAAATTACCTGCTTAATTTAATTTCATTTAATATCCCTGTTAAAAAATGAGATCCAATTAAGATACCCAGAAAAAATCGTAATGTTCATTTAACACTAGACTGGAATTTGAGCTGAGTTCCACAAATGCATTTTTTTCTCAGTTTTTTTTTTTTTTTACCTCAAATCTAGATAAGTGAATTACTGATCTTCATTAGCTGCTTTAATTACAGGTTCTTAATGGAAATATTATTGGAATTAAACTCTAATGCACTAAAAGGAAAAGTTTTATGTGTCACTAAAATAAGTAAATTTCAACACTTCGTCAATACTATCCATTGGAAAGACACCTGGAAAATGAGTCCCTTAATTGTGACACAGTGACTGGCTTGCTGCAGAGCGCTGGTATCTCTGGAGCTTGCAGTGGACAGACGTAGCCTCCATGTGACAAAGACTTTGCACAGTTAAACTGGTTCCCCTCACACGTTTGTAGGCTCTGCCTGGAAGCCCAGACCACCAGGATTAGCAACTCTGCTAATGCATCCGCTAGCTCTGCAGGCAGAGGGACACCCCCCCCACACATACACACGTGCACACACACACACAGCCTCTCAACGCTGCTGGCTTACTGAAGTCCTGTGTAGACACTCAGAACCTCCCATGCATGTATTCATCAAACACCCTGCACTGCCTGAGCACACAGTGACAGCCCACTTAACAAGACCTGGCTTTGATGGAGCAGGCTAGGCACACTCCAGGAGAACCCTCCGTGTTCCAGAATGTCCACCTCCTGAGGGATTAATGATGGTGGGGGACCATGAGATTTCTTTGATTTCTTCCCTCGATCCACCAGCCTTTCTGCAATGGGCCCTGGTAGGGCTCAAGATGTCATTAGTGGAGGGAGCTGAGAGATGAGCAGAGGGCTGTGTATGCTAAGCCTCAGGGCTAAGCCCACTTGACTCAAATGACATGCATGTAGGTCGGCCTGTTCTCACCTCATCCCTTGTGACAAAGGTTGGGGTGGGGGAGAGGGGAGAAACAGGCTATCCGTTCAAATCGGGTGGTAAGTATGGCTTTGGACCAATCTGAGCTATCCTAGACAGGGCTGCCTGCACTGGTCATTTGACAGATGGGCTTGCTTCTAACATGAAATTGCCTCCAAGGGGGACCTGTTGTCTCTCTCACCAGAAAGAGTTAACCATAACAAGGCTTAGCTAATAAACAGGGATGTCAGTTTAGTGCCGAGCAATTTTGATTCGGGGAAAGACCATCACTCCCTCAAGGCCAGGTTGTTACTGACCGTGTACATCCAGCTGCAATTATTGTGGGGAACCTTGACATAGAAATGCTGTCTGACTGCCTGCATAGCCCCCTCTGCACAAGCCCTCAAATCATGTCACCTTAGAAAGTCTCTGAGCAGATTTTCTCAACTGGACCACACCGTAGCTAACAAACCACCTCTACCTCCCTCTGCCTTTGATGAATTCATGCATAGTTCATGTGTCCCTAAGCTGTCAGCAGTGTCTCAATCATGGCAGTATCTATCAGGAGTATATCTTCCAGGAAGTCACTGGGGATCAAAAATACAAGTCTCCAAATGACCCGAGCCCTCATCTGCTCCGATAGCCTGTATCCTCACCTACATCCCAAGCTTAGATGAAGGAAAACCTCCCACGCAACCACCAGTCTGCTCCTTCCCAACCTTTCCACCATCTTGTTCTTTAAAAAAATTGTTTCTTTTTAATTATGTACATGTGTTTGTGTGTGTGTGTGTGTGTGTGTGTGTGTGTGTGTGTGTGTGAGTGCGGCGCGCGCACTCGCGCGCACTCGTTCATGAGTGCAGGTGCCTATGGATTCCTTGGAGCTGGAGTTACAGGTGGTTGGTTTTTTTTGTTTTGTTTTTCTGGGCTGTGAGACGGACTCACGGCAGAGGCTGGACTCGAACTCGGGAGAGACGGCCGCCTTGGACTCCCAATCGCGGCGACGACAGCGGTGCACCACTGCTGGCTGGCTCAGGTCGTTGGTTTTAAGCCAGCTATGTGGGTGCTGGGAACTGAGCTTGGGTCTCCTGCAGGAACACTTTGTTCTTCTAACCACTGAGACTTCTCCTCAGTCCCCTGGTCCCTTTAGAGTTTATTGACCCCCATCTCTGTCTTTACCCAAACTACTGATGTCTTGTCTGGGTTCTCACCACATCTAGGGTAAAATCTAGCAGGGGGTTTATCACCCTCGTTTTTAGTCTCCTCCAGTGAAAACCATGTTCATAGCCAGAGCGATGCTTCTGAAAGTGAGCCAGAAAGCTTTCTGGTCCTTCTAAGGGACCAAGAGCCCAAACTCTTCAGCCAGTGGGCTCCCCCGCCTCTGCCCTGTTCGCTACATCAGCCTGGCTGTAACTGGAATGCTACAGTCCCCATGCCTGCCTCCACAAATGCCCTAGGCAGAAAGCAGAAAGTGAATCTGAAACTATGACTTATTTAGAGAACCAGAAATATGGGGCTGCAGAGGTCAGCATCCCAGAACATCTGCCTTCCCTGCCCCATCTCCTGCCAGCACATTTAACACAGAGTCTGAACCAAGGAGTAAATTGTTCCAGAGTCTGGTCCCTCTGTCAGGAAGTCAGTCTGACATACATGGTGCTGGTGCTTCTTTGCTTATGGTGGCTGGCACTTCCCTGCCAGTACTTTATGTGCCCAAGACCACCGAGTCTTGCCTTCCTCCCAGTGGAAGTTATATCTAGGCTAAGAATTAACCCCGAACAAAGAAACCATCAGCAAGTAGCATGCAAGTGCCTTTTTTTAATAGCACGTACTCAGGTTCCATTCTACAACATAAAGTACTACTGTGCCCTTACGATGCAGAATATAAAAGATACTGTCCCTCCTGACTCCTACCTTCCTTTCCCACCACCCCCATCTCTGAGCTTTGTTCTAACACCCTGACCTTGCTAAAATTTCAAACACAAACTGCATTGTTCCATGTCTGTAAACCTTCCATGTTCTCAATTGACGTGTCCTCTCCTGCTGGGTGATGTCCCATTGTGGGGAGGGTCCCTATAGTCTATCCTTTCATTGATCGATGTGATGGCTATGCTTGGTTGTCAACTTGACTACATATGGAATTAACTAAACCCAAGCAGCTGGGTATATCAGTGACGAATTATTTTTTAATCGTCACTTCAAGTGGGGAAACCCATTCCTATTCGTATCTTATGAGGTGGGAAGATACACCTTTAATCTGGGACACACCTTCTGCTGGAAGCCTACACAATGAATACAGAATAAGGAAGTTACCTCTCTCTCTCTTTTTCTCTCTCTCTCTCTCTCTTATTCTCTCCCCTTCTCTCTCTGTCTGCTCTTACCTTGCCTGAAGTCCATTCCTTCATTGGCACTAGAGCCTATTTCTTTGTGATTCTGGCATATACTGAAGACCATCTGAGTCATGCAGCCTCATGGCCTGATCTGGATTCTTGGACCTTTCATTTGTAGACAGCTCTTGTTGAATTAGCTGGACCACAGGCCTGTAAGCCACTCTAGTAAGTCATATGTATATAAAATTTACATTGACATCTATGTCTCTCAATCCTAGAAGACTAAAATCTTCCCGAAGAGAGGATTTCCTCCAAGGAGTTCATTTCTAGAACTTTCCGTTTGACACATGTTTGCTGATTAAACTTGAGTGGAAAACCTTGGATCAGCAAATCACAGGATCACCAACAATAAGTAAAGGGCAGGATTACAGGAGACTCTTCTGCCTCTGCCTGAAGATGGCTCAGTCTTCCCTGAGCCCGTCCTGGAAAACCAAAATGTTGCTGTGTTCTTAGTCTGGCCCTCATTTGCTTCCCTGGTCCTCATAGTCTCAGCTTGGTGACCTCAGAGGACACATAGAGCTCGCTACGGAAGATAGATAGTTTATTAGAGATTGAAACAAGGTAAGGGTGAGCCTGGCCAGTGGTCACATGTACCATAGAGAGGAGAGCACTCTTGTGAGGAGAGAGTGGCCAGTGGCAGCTCATTATGGAGGAGCCTACTTCCACTAGACCACTAAGTCAACTTGCATTTTAGGTGGGCTTCATGCTATTTCCTCAGATTTCTGGAATAGATAGCTTCCTGGCAGGGGCAATTTTCCTACCCAGGTGATTGGATTAATTCATTAGGGAGGAGGTAATGATATGTTTTTCTAGTTAGATCAAAAACTTAACAGAGTTTTGAGCACTTCCAAGTGCCATGTCTCCACCCAGGACTGGCGATTCACTCAGATCCTACATTTGGCCAGAGTCCTTCCATTTTAGTTTCTGGTTTCACAGCCTGAGGTTGGGGAGGGGGCTTCTAATCACCTCCAAGCCTGCTCATATCTGACTGACTACCTAGCAGGAGCTCACCTTGTACACTCATCCCCACGGAAGAGTTTAGGGCTTGGAAGACAGTGGCCCATGAAAGTCTGGAAGCCACATTCAGATTTTCCCATCTGTTTGACGATGCGGCCTTCCAGGCTTCCTTTTTCATGTATGCATATCACAAGGTTGAAGGAAACCATAACACCTTAAGCTTCATAGCCAGAGCTGAAGAATCCACAGGCCTGGCTTACAATTTGCTGCCTAGTCTTGTGGCCTTGGCAGTTCCTTGACCCCTGAGTATGTAAGCTAGGTGGTTATTGTCCTTTCTCAGGGGGTTAAATGAGAGGAGGAAGTCAAGTCCTTGTCTCTGAGCCTGGCCTCTCATGCACTTGCTCAGCAGAGGCTCTTGTGGATGCTAAGCCCAAATCCCATGCTCCCCCCTAGAAACCTCCACTTGCTCAGAGACATCCTGCAGCAGCTTCCTTCCCTCGCTGGATGTGAGTCTGATCCCAAACACTCCCCCGACCTGTGTCAGTCATCATTAGATGGATTCATTGTTCTGCTGGGTGCTAGCCTTGTCTCTTGGCTTGGCTTATCTTTCCTGTAAAATCTGAAACCATTGGATGTTGAAGATCATGAAGTGCATCATGGAGACCTTGCAGACGTCTGTCTCCGCCTCACGGAGACCTTCAGAGTCTGTCTCCCACCTCACGGAGACCTTGCAGACGTCTCCCCAGCATGAAGCTCAGGGTAGACGGGGAGAAATGTTGCTTTATGAGTGAGAGGCCAATGTCTTGAGCTTCCTGGAGGAGGCAAGGGAAAGAAATGAATATGCTTTGGTGAGCATGGGTGAGCACGGGTGAGCATGGGTGGCAGAGTGGTTAATTAATGCTCCCTGTGTCATAATCATGAGGGGTCTCAGCGATGTTTCACTGGGATCCCGCTCAGGAGGTGACTACATGAGGGCAAGGCAGCTGCTCTCACTTGGAGTCTGGTAACAGGTGTGTCTGGACACTTCCTAGAGAGCCCAGGAGGCCACCTGTTGGTTCCTGAAAGATGGCAGTTCAATGAACTCAGATGAGGGAAACGGAAGCAAGGGGAGGATTGCTTTGTAGCAAAACAAAACCTGGAGGAGGGGGAGGAGGGGGAAGAGGGGGAGGAGGGGGAAGAGGGGGAGGAGGGGGAGGAGGGGGAGAAAGAAGAGGAGGAGAGGAAGGAGGAGGAGGAAGAAGGGGAAGAGGAGGAGGAGGGAAAGGAGGAGGAGAGGGAGGAGGGGAAGGGATGGAGGAGAGGGAAGGGGGAAGAGGGAAAGGAGGTAGAGGAGGAGGAGGGAGAGGAGGTGGTAGAGGGTTGCACCAACATTGCCTTTGAGAACCTGAGTGTGTATATGTACGAGTGTGCATGTGTGTGTTTGTGTGTGTATGCCTATGCCTCAGCCCTCATAGTAGCATGAAAAACACAGCTCCTGTCTCTTGAAAGTCCTCTCCAACTGGAGCAGCACAACCTAGAGGGAAACTTGAGGCCCCTGAAACCAGGGAGCTTGCAGGGGGACGATGTAGCACAAACCCAACCTAGAGGGAAACTTGAGGCCCCTGAAACCAGGAGCTTGCAGGGGGACGATGCAGCACAAACCAACTAGAGGGAAACTTGAGGCCCTGAACAGGGAGCTTGCAGGGGACGATGTAGGTAGGTTACTGTTGCCAACCTGGCCCGAGCTTTCTCTGGTCTGTGCTGCAGCCTCAGTGTGCTCTATTCTCTTGGGCTATCAGCTCAGGGGAACACGTTCCCAGCTAGAAACTCTCCTTGCTGGTATTCACTGGATCTCAGAGATTCAAGCATAGATCCTTAACACACAAGTGATGTTTAGGACTCCTGCAATTCCTGGGCGAGGGTCAGGGCTGCTTCCACCTTCTACCAACCATCCTGCCCAAGGCATACTTGTCCCCTGCAGCAGACAGGGCCTCCCACACGCCGTAACTCACTCTGAGCAGTTAAATCAGGTATAAATGTGAAGGCTTAATGAAGGGAGAGAGCTACGGATTAATTATGCCCATGTCTGCCAAGGAAGTGGCTCACAGCCTGCAGACCTGGGCTGCCTGCAGACCTGGACTCCCCACACCGCTACTACCGCCTTGGCTGTTGCTTTCCTTACAGAAGGCAGATAAGCATCTTCCCTGTACAAAGCTGCTTGGGGTTTGGGACAGAGGAGGCATTCGGTTAATTATGGTATATTCGAGAATAAATCTACAAGGGTAGTGCTGAAAAGGTATGTATCCTGCATGCCAGGCCCCTCCCACTTAACTCCCTAAACGTTCTTGTCAGCCAGTCTCTCATTGTTGTGGTAGTCTGTCAGCTGGGAGCTGAAGAGATTTAATGAGCTATGATTTACTCCTACCTTCACGAAGTTGTGTTACTATAGATGCTGGTACCATTATCACCATCATCACCGTCATCTCTACCATCATCACCATCATCATCATTATCACCATCATCATCTTCTTCTTCTTCATCACCACCATGGTCATCTTTCCGTGCGCACCCCAGTGTGCGATGCCCTACAGAGGTACATTCCAGGTGACACCATTTCACATTGTCAGTGCTCCTGTGGAGTAGGTACTCTTGTCCTCTGTTAGGTGAGGAAGTAGAGGCATTGCATTGTCCATGACTGAACTAAATTTTTCTAAAAGTAAGCAAAAGTGCTATTAGTGAGATAGCTCAGTGTCTTGCCAAGTCTGAGGACCTAATTTGATCCTGTGCACCCACATGGGAGGAGAGAGCTGACTCCCACAAATTGTCCTGATCTCCACACATGTTCCCTGATACGTGTGCCCACACAAGGTAAGTAAGTAATATAAAATAAATAACTAAACAAATGGGTTTTTAATTGGCATTTTTTTTCCTTCTCTGATCTTTGTCCTCTCTGACTGTGAACCCTGGGCTAGCTTTATGAAGTGACACAGCCTGTTGATGGAGACAGTCTCAGGTGTACAATGAGCACCCGTAGATCTGGGCTGCAGACAGCCCGAGCCTGAAGTTCCTCCCAGTTCCATTCTGTCGCGGGTGATTGTTTGTTCTGCCAGGACTGACAGACAGGCCTTCTCGTCTCACTTAGAGCTCTAAGAGTGAATGGTAAAGACCGCCAGGGTCTGATTCATACTGTCACTGTCTGGGGACAGAGCTTGTGTCTGGTAGAACAGGAATGCTCCAGGACTGAAGCTTCTCTTCCATTCAGAGAGCACGCAGGGTGGCTGCTGCTGGCCAGACCCTGCTTGGAAGTTTAGGGCAGCTGCTGTGGTCAGCAAAGAGACATCCTCCTGATGGCGAGAGCCATGGCGGCATGGGAGGCAGGAGGGCAGTCCCTAGGGGTGAGAGATTCAGAGAGGTCAAGAGACATGTTCAAAGTCACAGAGTAATTGAGCAGAAGTACAAACACAAATGGCGTTTCTTGGGTTCACAGTGCGACTTTCTGCTTCTCAGAGCACCCGCGGAGCCCCAGAAAGATGTCCAGGAGCAGAGGAAGCCCCGTGACTGTGAATCGGTGGCTGCTGCAGACAGACTGTATAGTTACTAACGAACACTGTGAAGGATGAATTTTAACACACATTAGTTGCCTTTTCATGTTACCGTGTCAAAATACCCGCCAAGCAACTTAAAGAAGAGGGTTTTTATTTTGGCTCAATTTGAGGGTACCGCCCACCGCAGCAGGTCACGTGGTACCCATGATCAGGAAGCAAAGGGAAGAGAGTTCCTGTGTTCCGATTGATTTCCATTTCCCTTTGAATTTAGTCTGTGGCCCCAAACCCACAGGACCTGCTGCCCACATTCTGGGTGCACTTTCCTTCTCGTTAAACCTCTCTCATCCTCAGACACCGCCAGAGGGTTGTTTCCTGGGCGATTCTTTATTGAGTCAAGATTAACAATCACACCCCATTAAAATATTTTTGTTTGGTATCTGCATATGCAAGACAGGGGGCACAGATGATGTTGTGCAGGAGGCCATTGGTTGACAGTGCTCTGTGTCTTATCATTTAAATTTTTTTTATTAAATTTATTTATTTATTGGGGCACATGGCAATATATATATGTGAATATCAGAGGACAACTTATGGGATTTATTCTCTCCTTTTTCCAGGAGGTCTTTACCTGCTGAGCCATCTCACCAGACCTTATTGGCTTTGAAACAGGGTCTCTCACAGGATCTGAAGGTTGCTGCTTGGGCTATAACTGGCTGGCAGGCAAGACCAGGGGATTGTCTCATCTCTACCTCAACATTGGCATCATAGGTACACACTCACAAACGGCTCTTATGGAGGTGCTGGGATCTGAACTCAGATCTTCAAGCCTGTGCAGAAAGCACTTTACCTACTGAGCCAGATTCCTAGTTCAAACCTTCACATTTCTCTAAGATTTAGTCTGCATGGTATGTGTGTGTGTGTGTGTGTGTTTATATACATACATGTGTATGCACTCTTTAAAGTGGCATAAAGAAAAAAAAAGCCAGAAGAGAGTACCAGTCTCCCAGAGCTGAGTTACTGGGAGCTGTGAACTGAACCACAGAGGGGATGCTGGGAGCTGAGTTCTCGTCATCACATCTCTTAATCCACACAGCTGCTCATGGAGGCACAGACGCTTTCCTCCTGTTAAAGATGCAGAAGTTGAGACTTCAGGAGATGAGTTGACTGGCTCACAACCACTGCTAATGAGGAGAATCAGTTCGGTGGAATCGTGGGGCACCCAGGGCTTCTACAAAAAGGGGTTGTCTCAGGTTCACTCACTGGATACTTAACGCTTATCAGGGCGCCTAATCTACATCTGGCAGTACACTGCTTTCTTAGAATGCAGCGCTGAGCGGCACAGAAATCGCAGAGCCTATGGAACCCATAGTCACACGTCTGAGCAATGGCAGAACTCAGGAGTACTATAGGTTAGGCTCTGAACTCCTACAGAGGTGGTGGTTCTCCAGGAAGCAGCAAAGTAATAACAACGTCATGATCCCACCTAGACAGGGCTCTTCATTTGCATAAGTTTCTGGTCCTAAGGGCAAGGACACTGCTCTGCACACACAGAGCATGGGGCTGATGAAGTGTGAGGAGCAAGTGTGGTGGCAATGCCTCATCCTGCCAGCACCAGAGAGACTGGGCAGAAGGATCACAAGTTTGAGGTCAGCCTGGGGGAAAAAAGTGGGCAAGGGACAGGAAGGAGAATCATGTGGGGGTGGTGGGGGAGTTACAACACTGTGGACATCAAGGCTGCAACTCTGGGAAGGGTGGGACACCTCCAGAGGCAAGAGGAGCTGTCGGAACAAGTGCCCTCTCTGAGGTGACAAAGAATGGGGCTGGATGATGACCTTGCACCAATTATCTCAAAGTTGTTGGTTGCCATCTTCCTGGGAAGAATTTATTTATTTCTTGCAATTTCCAAAGGTGGGATTGTTGCCAGCGTGCCTTGAGACTGCTCTTGTAAAATTTAAAATGCTGATTAAGATGTGTAAGAGGTAGCACGGAGCAACCCGAGCAGCAGGAAGGAAGTGGCTTGCAGAAGCTCTGTCGCTTGTACTGTTGAGACTGGAAAGAGGCCAGTTTACCAGATGGGGCCTTGCCCAGGTCATTGACACCAGGGGTGGTCGCGGAAACGAGTCTAGAGGCTTCTAAATTTGGTATGGAAAAGTGGTCTGCCACTGGGGTCTTCAGATCTAAGAAGAAGAAAAACCTGCCCTCTGGAAGCCATAGTCTGAGGGAGATATGGCTAGTTCTTGGGGAGCCCCAGTCTGAGGGAAGATAATTTGTCCTTAGGGACCCCTGGTTTGAGAGGAGGCATGCCCACGTCTAAGGAGGTTCCTTGTGAAATGACTGAGTATTCGTGACTGTCTCTAGATTCAGAGGTGTGAGGCTTTGGGCTATTTTGGGTGAAGGCAACCATCTGAGTGTACGTGATTAGTCACGGTCTCACTAGACTCTTCATGTGGAGACTGGATCACAAACTTTTCTTCCATATTTACTATGTCTTTCGTATTGGTGATTTTATGCTGTGTCAAGAGTATGGGTTTTTTTTTTTTTTTTCCTCCCTGTCTCTTTCTAGCAGTTAATGGCCAAAGGGAGATGGGAAAGTATATATTTACTAATAAAATAATAAAAGCTGATAGGCACAGATTTGTGGTGAGCACTGTTCTAAAAACTTCATATATCAAAACCCCGTTGGTCTTCCTAGACAGTTGGTGAGATGTTACTAGCCTAGCATTTTACACAAGGAGCTGAAGTATAAGGCTTAACTCCCTAGATGCCACGTAGCTGAGAAGTTCAGCTTAGGACACACTGAACCCAGAGACCTCACCGGAAGCATAGCGCACTGAGGCTGGGGATACGTACCCACCCCTGGGAACCATGTCACCATCTCCTGCCTAGGGGGAGTCAGTTCATGATGTAAGCTGATCGTCAGCCTCTGTTTCTTACCTGTAAACGAGGGAATTGGATTGGATCAGGCATATAGAATCTCCTGGGGGGATGGTTTCCAAATATGAATTACTGTGTCCCAGCCCTGGAATTCTGGTGGAGCCTAGTGACTTTGTGCACTATGGAGACTTACATGATACATCTTACAGATGGAATCCTTACCATACAGCCAGCTTTGTGCCTGTGATTTACAGGGACTATCATCGCATGGCCACACAACCCTGAATAGATGGTGCCCCTGTTATCCTCATTGTCACGAGAGGAAACTGAAGCCCAGAGATCCAGAAATAGTTTCTAGGTTGTGGTTAATAATCACCATACCCCACATTTACATACAGACCTCACTCAAACAGTGACCTTTGTATCCATGACAACACACTGACCCCTTGTTTGTCCAGTTCTCAGTCCTCCTCATTGTCTTCCTGAATAGGAAGTGAACAGTGTGACTTTTTTTTTCAGCTGTCCGTACCAGGGGTAAGCACCAGACTCAGAGTGGTCCCTGGCCTGGCTGCCTAGCAACCAATCAGAGTTTCTCTTGAGAACTGGAACAGAGAGGCAATTTTAAGAATCAAGCTAGTCTGGGTCTGCAGTGTGGAGCTTGGTTAGCATTGGGCCAGAAGTGGCACCACAGAGACTTCACTAATTCAATGCAGAGGAAGCCAGTCTGCAGAGAGACTAGAAGCAGAGATAGAAAGAAGAGAGATCAAGAAACAAAGCCCCAGGAGCCTGCTGAGGCCCTGTGAGACCAACCCACTGTGAACCTGGGAGATACACTCTTTGTCAGTGTCCTTAGGCTAACTCTCCTCTTCCCAAGCTGCCTTTGCAGTGGGGGTATTTGCTGAAGCATTCGCCTGGGCTTCCCTGAAAAGATTTTAGGATCAAATCAAATAATGCATATGAAAGGGCTTAGTGACCTGTGAGGAGTTAGAGTGATTATGGAGTATCTGGAAACAAGGTCTGAGCTTAGATATAGTCAGTATGTTCTAGAAGAACTGAAACAGGGAACTTACTGCCCGGGGAGTTTAATGAGGGAAGCTGGCCAGAGACAGAGGTTCTGCACAGAGATTTGTAGCTGGTGTGGAGTGGGCAGCCTGGGAAGGTTGGAAGTGCCTGTAAGCAGGAGAGACAACGGAGTGGACTTGGGCATGGAGCTGTTTTGTGGGGATGGCAGGCAGCGGGGATGGCCAGAGACTGCCGCAGTAACCCCAATGAGTCATGGGAGGTTTCTGAGCAAGTGCGTTTAGGAAGGCAAAGAGGATGGATTTGGTGGGGTATGACTCAAGAAGGGACTGGGACAGGAAAGCTTACAGAAAGGGGAGTTTAGGGAATGAAGAAAACCCAGTTACTCATTCCTCCTTCAACAAGCATTGCTGAGTACTGTTCCAAGCAGAGGTGACAGACAGGTAAGTGGGCTGTGGTTGTGGTTCTGGTCCTCTTTAAGCTTCCCACTGGCTGAAGAAGCCAGGTCAATACAACAATGACATAAGCCACTGATCGATCACAAACAGTTGAAAAGTCCCTTTGAAGAATGCAGTTGGGTCAGGAAAGGCTTCACTTGGTTTCCCCAAATAAGCTGCAAGGTCTAAGAAGTGTTCTAGCAGGAGCAGCCAGAAGTGACATCTCAGAGTGCTAGGACAAAGGCCAGAAGCAGCCAGACGTGTTGGCAGAAGGAACCTGGAAAGTTAAGCAGCCCAGGCCCAGAAGCAGGGAGGCCACCCAGATACCCTGCTGCTTCACTTGAACGAGTAGCAAAGCTCGGGCACTTTACGTAGAGGCACACACAGTTGGGGAGGAGATGGTAGACTCCACCTTGTTGGAGACCTGAAAGATGGATGTGACTCAGAGCGTTCTAGCAGCTCAAGAGTGCTTAGCTTCTCAACTTGAAAAGCTAGGGTCACCAGGAAACTTGGAAGCCTCAATAAAAGGAATTGCCTCTATCGGATTGGCTTGTAGGCAAGTCTGTGGGGCATTTTCTTGTTTAATGATTGAGGTGGGAGTGGCCAGATCATTGTGGGTGTTGCCATCCTTGAGCAGGTGGTCCTGGAGTTATAGAAGACAAGTTATTGCTTGTCTTTCATTTTAGCCTCCAGGTTCCTGCCTTGAGTTCCTGCTCTGGTTTCCCTTGAAATACTCCTCCCAATCCCCCACCTTGGCTAAGCAGTGCTTGGTCAGTGATATTTAACAGCAGCAGAGACGCTAACTAGGATACCAAGTGCTGTCCTTTGGTTTCTGTTGCTGTGGTACGACAGAGAAGAAACTTAGAGAAGAAAAAGTTCATTTGGCTCAGAATTTCAGGTTACAGTCTGTTACTGTAGGGAAGTCAAGGCAGGAACTTAAAAGTATCATGATCAAGAGCAGAGAGAAAAGAAACACACAGACTCTTGCTCACTTCTTTACTTTTTTTGTTTATACTGGTCAGAACCTAGCCTAGGGAATGGTGCCACCTGCAGTGTGCTGGCTCTCCCACACCAATTACCAATCCAAAGGATTCCTCACAGGAAACCCCACTGACCAGCTCAGTCTAGATAATTTCTTGTTAAAACTCTCTTCCCGTGCAGCTAACTATCATGCTGAGCAACAGACTTCTTCTTGGAATCTCTAAAGCTAAGACACAGGGCATGACAGAAATTGCTGGGCAGGGAACTCACAGAAACAGAAAAGGCTCTGGATACCCTGGTGAGACTTGAATTTGGATGCTGGGGCCTTCCTTCTCTGTCTAGGCTTCGTGTTTCTTCGTCTTTCCTCTTGCTGGGGACATGGCTGATAGCTGCTGTGGAGTGACCTCAGAGAAGAGGGATAACTCTGTCTGGGTCTCAGTCGTGCTGTGGTGCAAATAGATATAGGGAGTGCTCCCCTACAGAGAACATGGGAGGACTGGGGGATTCTGTTATCAGGAAACAGCTGAAGCAACATGTCCAAGAAGGATCAGAAGGGGACATCTCATGCAGAAGTTAGTACAATTGCCTGGATAGGGAAAAATCTGGTCTCAAGAATGACATTACGCTTGTGGCCATGGAGAAAGAGGCATCAGGGTTAACACAAGAAAGGAGCCAGCCAGCAGTGGAAGACTCAGAACCTTTCTGACTTGAACTCTATATAGCCACAGAGCATGTGTGAGAAAAGCTCTATACCTAGGAGAAAGTACACAACAGCAAATGGCCTGTAAAAGAACTTCCATGGCCTGAGGCTTTTGAGTGTTGGCCCTTTCTTAGCTTTCTGGCCCACTTCCAACCTTAAGTAACTTTCTATTCCATAACAAACTGTCTCTGTTTCCATCACTGTCCGTGTGTCCCTGGTCCTATCCTTCATCCCAGGCCACAAGAATCTGGAAATCTCAGAAATATCCCAGAAGCTCAGATAAACACCCATGACGCCGCAGAGGAGTCTAGGAAGAAAAGGGAGGGGAGAGATTGGCAGCCATTACAGAAGTCACTACAGTCCTAGGGCTGAGTTAAGTTGTTTTCTTTAACTTTACAACTGTAGGACCCACTACCTGATGGAGAGATAGATAGTCAAAAAGAGACGATAAAACACTCACTGTACAAGCTCCTGGGTCTTAGTTCAGATCCGCAGCACTACATAAAGAGCGGAACAGTGGAGCGGCTTCAGCCACAGCACTGACAAGGAATGGAGAGGACAGTATCTCTGGGTCTTGTTGGTCTGGTCTAGTCAGAGGAGCCAGCTCCACATTCAGAGAGAAATCTCTGAAAACTTAGGTGGCTGCCCACTATAGTAATACATTGGTATAAAGCAGCAGTCTGCGTGGGAAAGGAAGCTGGCATATAATTTCCTCAGAAAACATAAGGAGAATGGCTGAGAGGAGAAAGGCATGCTCCTCCCTCCTTGAGGCCTCAAACTGAGAGGAGAATTAGACAGACAGGGTATAGTCTGTGCACGAGGCAAGCATGGGGACCTTACAAGGAAAAAGGAATTTTCCTTTAAACCTGGGAAGGAGCTCATTAAGAGACAGGAGGAGGGAGGAGGGAGAGGGAAGCTCTGAATTTCTATGAGAAGGGTATCAGAGAAGACACTTCAGAAAAAAAATCCCCAGAGATATTCCCCCAAGCAATTTCAAGAGCATCGGAAATATTGTGCTTTTATATGTTTATGTATTCATTTTTGTTTTAAATTAGAATATACTTACATCACTTCCACACACACACAGATATACACACACACTCACATATATACATACATTATATACATACATATGTGTGTATATATCCATACACATGTATACACACAGAGACACACATATATACTACTGAGTCCATTTTTTTGTTGTTTGTGTGTATATGGTTTTAGGGCTGGCCATCTTGGATTGAGTAACCAGTCAAGGGTCTTCTCATCCCTGGGGGAGGCTGAGTTTTCCACTTCCAATAATTACTAGTTGCACATAGTCCATCCCAGGATCTTGTTGATTCAATTCCCCAGCTCTCGAGTTTTCTTTCTCTCTTCTTTATCACTTCACTAGACCAGCACAGTTCCTTAACTCTTTCTAAATCTTAACCTTATATCCTCAGGGAAGTGTAGTTATTACCCCTTATCAGAGAAACTACACCGCACAGTAAATGGTGAGCGGTACAGAAAACCACGACGCAAAGCTCAGTGGGTCACAGAGAGCCCAGCCCCAATGGATGCAACTACGCCACAGCTCCTGCATCTGTGACTCTGGGGACATCACAGGAGAGGAGACTAAGATAATGTCAGAGTCAGAGTGCCCAGAAGCCTACTATGTCTTGGAAATAGACACATACAGAAGATCAAACACGACAAGATCAGCAGACACGCTAAAGTTTCTGTACATTTTGAGAGGCTGGTTGGTATGCTCCATATGACATGATTTAGTTGGATATAGCATGTATGACTAAGAGTGTGAAGGAGTCAGGTACTGATTAAGATTATAAATTGACACTCCTAACTCTATGTCCCAAGTAGACAGCAGCCTGGGGCTTGGAGTGATGTCTTCAGGAGGTGGGATCTGGCTCCTTAGGAGGGCCACTGTCACAATGGAGGCAGGCTCCTGTTCTAACGATGGAGTACAACATAGGGAGACACCCAGTATCAACCTTCAGCTCCAGACAGCCGTGTGCACATGTGCACACAAACATGTATACACACATACAAAAAGGGTGGCTTACTTGAGTTCCCTCAGCATTCAGTAGAAAACTGAGAGGACTCTTCCCAGGATCTTGGCTGATTCAAATCCCCCACCCCCTAGTTGTTGTTGTTGTTTAATGTTATGTGCATGGGTGTTTTGCTTGCATGTATGTAAGTGCATTGTATATGTGCATAGTGCCCTCGAAGGCCAGAAGAGGGCACTGGATTCCCTGAAACTGGAGTTGGGATGTTTATAAGCAGCCTCCTGGGTGCTAGTAACCACACCCCGGTCGAATGCAAGAGTAACAATGCTTTTAACAGCTGAGCCATCCCCTCAGCACTGCCATGTTTTCTTGTACGCTAAGAGGCATGCTACTAGAGATTGAGTTTGGGAGAAGATAACATTGACCTTCGACACTGCGTCCCAATTACCAAAGACACAGCTGTGGAAGCAGCTCGACACGAGATGGCTCAGCAGGTAACTTGTTGCCAAGCCTCATGACCTGAATTCTATCTTATGGACCCACACAGAAGTAGAAGAGAACGGACTCCTGTAGCTGTCCTCTGACCTCCACACCTGCACCATGTCATGAACGAATCCACCCTTTCCATACACAAATAAATAACGAGTGTAAGTAAGCACAATTACATATGTATAACATACACACACATACAATGTTTTGATGTTGAAGGTCATCCTTTAACAATGGCAAGCATTGAGACACTTGGCTCCTCTAAGTATGATCTATCTCGGTGGACTATGTAGCTCCTGCTTTTCCCTTCCCTCCACCCTGATGGGAAACCCGTTTGACCTGCTTTTTGCTGATCTTCTAATTAACAAAAGAGCCAGTCGCTCCATTATTTTATGATCACAGTTTAAGAAAGGAGGTGGGATGGATTCTCGCAGGTCCGTCTGATTGCCGGATTAGCAGGCGCCTTCCAGCTTGGCTTAATCCTTCCTTAATTCCTTGATCAACTTGGTTCTGCTCAAAACAGCCAGGCACCTAGGAAATTCAGGATAAAAGCTGTGTTGTCGGGACTTAAGCGCTGGTATTGTGTTTGTTCATTAATGTGAGCCAACTGTGTTCGTGCCTGTAATGAGAGGGACAGGTACACAAAGACGCGCTGCCAGAGATAGAGCTTCAAAGAATAGCATCTGGATTACGGAAAACAGTGTCTGGGAGAGATGGAAGGGGACATGCACTTGGGGTGGAGCCAGGACAAGGATGTGGCTGGACACGGTGCCCCAGGTACTGTCAGCCCAAGGGCTGAAGCACACAGTGCTCAAACCACGGGTCACAAGACACATTCCACATACAAAGTAGGAAACTGGTAAGAGTTCTTATAAAGAGCTCACCGAAAGGGGAAGCAGAGAAATTGCAGAAGATGATTCTATACTCACAGCCATTCCTACACTTGGGCATGAAAATCCAAGGAGGGGATTGTCTAGGGGAGCTAGAGAGAGCTGTGGTGCAGAGAAGATTCCCCAATGGTGGGATAGCCCACTTGTTAGCCAAGGCCACACAACTTTATAAAGCTCTACCATTTTGATTGTACTGTGATAGTCTGTAGCTAGCCATTTGGTTTCTAGAACTAAATTAGTGACTTATTTCTCTACATTCTTGCCTTCCCCACCTTCAGAGCTGATTCAGAGACAGCCTGACTACAAGCAAGTGTTATGGACTCTCCGTCAATGACAAGGTAGAGAACCAGCCCCATTCCTCTGAGACCTTTAAGAAGGGTCTCTCACTCTGCCACATGAGCCTGATATCTCTTCAAGACACTACCATGCTAAGCCTGCCTGTTTGCCTACGTGGCACTCTTCTGTAGTAGTTTCCTGCAAGACTGAAACATTCCATCCCGTAAGGAAGTTCTTTAAGCAGAGAGGTAAATAAATCACAATGAGCTTCAGGAAGTCCCTGAAATCGACCAGATTCACAAGGCTTCTTCCTACCCATAAAGGTCGACAGTCCCTTTCAGAATAGCAGAGCCAAGCTTCAAAGAATCTCAGACAAGCTGAGCTTCAAAGAAGACTCTCAGACCAGACCAGCTGCCTGGAAGAAGTAGAAACAGGCCAAACTGCCTCAAGAAGATTTACATCAGCCGAGGCACCTGGAAATTGGACCCTCTCCAACCTGTTGAGCTACCTGCCATGCGCTCCAGGTTCCCAGCTCTGTGAGCTGTAACGTATGCTGCAATGGGCTTTGGTGACTCAGTGGTCTCTGAGTCATTTCTGCTCCTGTAAGAAGCCCCTCACCCATACTCCTGTAAGTAGCCTAATACAACTCATTGCTCCGCCAAGTTGGACTTCGGCGGCGTTCATACTTTGGTCTGCTGTGGGCTCCTTCTCTGGGGTGAGTCAACATAGGTGTTGCATCTTCCCAGGAAAAGCTTTGTTACCCAAAAGGTGTTGATGGCCCTCCTTTAAAAAAAAAAAAATCTCTTATCCCAAAGGACAGTCTGACTTGGTATCTCCTTTGAGTCTCAAATAAGAATCGTCTCACAGCCTCGTCCTGCTCCCTGATGCATTAGTTCCCCCCAGAATCCAGTAGAACGCTGAGTCAGGGAGTCTGGGGGTCCTGTTTGATTATACTGGCAGGGAGAGGGAGCAGCTATGGAGGGCCCAGTCGAAGATGCTCTCACCCTGCAGTCTGCTTCTCTTGCTCTCCCTATGGCTGTGGCCCAGCTTTATACAGGAAGAGTTGAGATGTCAATCCAGCTTGGGCTCCAACCTTTCCTGACTGCCTAGGCCATCTCTTTACAACCTACTCAGCTTGGTCAGCTAAGTCTCCTGTCTTCAAAGCTTCTTCATCCCATAGGTTCTTGATAGAGGAGAGCCAGTTTGACAGAATGAGCTTGGTTTAGACATTTTCCTTCCTTTTTCTAATTCCTATGGAGACAAAGGCCATACCGAGCCACACAATGTAAGCCTGCTTCAGATTTCAAAGGTGGGTGAGACCACCTGCTTGAGGATGGGGAAGAATCTATTCATCTCAGGTGTGCTGATGACAAAAAGAGAGATCTTCATTTCATAATAAGAGTGCTGGAACTCTAATTTTGCAAGGCTGGGTATCAGCCTAATTGGCAGCATGCTAACTGAGTGCAGAGAACAGATTTTAGACTGTAATTAAGTGGCCCCCTTTCTCTCTGTCTACTAAGAATCAGGAGGGACAATCTTACCCAGTCTCCTGGTGTTATCTTTTCCTCTGTCACTCGCTTTTTTTTTTTTCTCAACCGAACATGCGTGGGTTCATCTCTCTGTTTTACATACTGCTTATTTTAAAGTTCACTGGGCATATGACCTCATAAGCAAGTTTAGCTGTTAGTAATTTTTTGCGCTAAGCTTTTAGCTTAGGTAAGGGAGAGAATGGTTGCCTAGCAAGCATTAGGAAGTCTGGTCTTCTGTTAGATGGTAACTGGCTCTAAGTTGGTTTGAGGAACCTTTGAAAATGAAATATTAGAATTCCTCTTCTTTTAGACCAGGTTTGCCTTGCTTGGATGGGTCCAGAATCCTAGATTCTGTCACTTAGGGGTGCTGCCACAGCTCACCCCTGATTTCTCAGGCCTGGCATTCCCTAGCCTTCTCTTCCAGGAGGCCCACCCCCACCATGTTCTCTTCTGTGTCCCATAGGACTTTATTAGTTACAGGCTCAAGTTGTTCCTGGGTCTGGATCTCAAGTGTGGATTCTAGGCCTCCTAGACTGTGGTCACCTCCCCTTAATGAAGACTCAATAGCCTCTTGTCCCACAGTTCCCCACACGCATCTGTACCAGCTGCCTCAGCATCTGTGGAAGATGCACATGGCTGGTGGGAACACACACTGCTCAATAGAATAGTCCTCCCTGAACTCAGAAACATGGCCAAGAGTTACAATGTAATATATTTATAAGTTTCTGACTCTGGGGACCTAGAGAGGTCATTGAATCAGGGTCTTATCTGCATGATTTTAAAAAAGATTTATTTTTATTAATTTTTAAATTATGCATGTCTGTGCATATGAGTACAGGTATCTGTGCAGGCCATAAGTACTAGTTTGCCAGGAGCTGGAGTTACAGGGTGTTGTGAGCTGCCCAACTTGGATGCAGTCTTAACCCTGAGCTATCTTTCCAGCTTCACTTTGGGGAATTTAGAACCTAAAGTTGTTAGAATTGGAAAAGTATAGATATCACACAACCCCAATAACTTGTATTAATTTTTAGCTATAGATTAAAAACTGGTCACATGTACCCCAGGCTGGCCTCCAAGTTGATATGTAGTAGAAGACTGACCTCCATCATCCTGCTTCTACCTTCTAAGTGGTGGGGTGTGAGCCATGTACGAGTGTGCTCTGTAGGGCTAGGGGTGAAACCCAAGGCTTCATGTATGCTGAGAGAGCACTCTACCAACTTAGCCACATCTCCAGCCCTTCAGAATCTGGTTTCTCACAAGTGAGATCTTTGCGTGGATTCTAACAGCTAACTGATCAATGGCAGCTTCCTTGGAAGGTGGGAGTTGGTAGTTTGCCCAGCTTTTGATATTCCTGATACATAAGAATCAAGGGCTCCTTGTGTTACAGAGCTACAGTTACGGCTGGGTCTGGTACTGGTAAATACCGTATCACTAAGGGAAGTAACTCAGTTGGGTTGGCGGAGAAGGGCTAGATTTCTAGCATTCCTTCTTGCTTATCTCTTAGGGACGGTTGTCTGCTTTGGTCTTCTTGGCTGAGTTTCTCTCCTGCTCACCACGCATGCCCCAAGAATCCAGGGAGCAGGCCATAAAACTGCACTGAGCCAGAGGGTAATGTCACATATCTGGGGACAGAATCGAGCCTGGAAGCAGGTCTTGCTTCCATAACTGTACCTGCTCAGCATTGCATTTCCAGGTGACCCAGAACTTCAGATCAAGAAAGGCCCAAGTAGTTTCTCTCGAATCCTTGCTCCTTCCTTTGAGGGAACACCATGGTGACCTGCCAGTCTCTCTGTCTGAGACCTTGAATGAAGTTCAATTAGCATGCAGGACCTGTACTGGCCAACTCCACGTATTGTTTAGATAGGTTAAGTATTCCTGATAAGGCCTCTCACATCAGAAGGCTGGAGTGAACTTAATTAGAGCTTGTAATACTCAAGGTAGCGAATAAAAAGGCAGATGTCCAGTTTCTCTAAAGCAACAGGCTGGGGGTGGGGAGGAAGGAGGGAGAGCCTTAGAGCCTCCACGTCACCATTAAACCAGGCCCTTTGCAAGTTTGTGAAAATTCTGAAGGTCTAGAGGATTCTGAGCATCTATGGGTCCCCTGTTCCCCTCGACCTGGGACATAGCCACTTGTCTCTGCAAAGATGAGGCTCTGGGGAGGCAGGAGCAGGTAGGTTGCTAGATCCTGTGGTGTTCATGGACTATGCTAGTTTCTGGTCAGACTGACAAAAAGAATCACTGCATGGGATCAAAACTCCTGACTCCATAACAACCACATACCTAGATCAGGCATATCATGACCCATACAGGGACTATGTCCATCTAAGAATGTAAATAAACTCTCTCTGGCTCCTCTGAGAACCCAGAATTTAGGGCTCTTAGTCATTAGACACTCATTCCTGCCGTGCCATAGAGGAAAAAAGTGAAGCCCATGCTGGAAGTCTAACTACGGCTTTACCCATTGATGAAGTCAGAACGTTTACAACCCAGTTGCTTTCCAAGGTTCCACCAGCTGACAAACAAGCCTCTTAATACAGAGCCTCTGAGGACATTTCAGATTCAGATCATAGCAGACTGGAAGGATCGCACGTTATCCACAAGAAACTGCATGACTTCTTTGAAAGACTGGAATCAGTGGGTCGGATGCAGAGTACTCGGTTGGCGTCGGACTTAATTCCCATTACCACAGAACACAGAAAGTGCTAATGGGCTGATAGAAGACACAGGGACGTGGACACCCCGCGCACTGACTTGAGTGTGCTGAGAAGTATCTTGGCATTATTTGATTCCCACATGTGCTAGAAGATGGCCAAGGCTGGGGGTCAGCTTAGTGGGCAGAGGCCATGGTGGCGTGCTGCAATCTTTAATACCACCACTTCTACTATGAGCAGCTCCTGGGACCTGGGCTCCTGTTATTGCTTTGCTTCAACTCAAAGTTAAGCTGAGCTGAGTTTGCTAAATAGAAGTAGGCATTGAATAAGTGTGAGAATACATACGTGGGCAGAAACTTCGGTCCTCTCATTCACCAGTCATAGTTGGTGTGAGGGTTAGTTTTAACTGTCAACTTGACACAGTCTAGAATCACCTAAGAAGGGATTTCAATGAGGAACTTCTAGTTAGGTTGACCTGTGGGCTTGTTGTTGGAGGATTGTCTTTGATAATATTCAGTGATTCGGAAAGACTTACCCACTTTGGGAGGCATTGTAGGGTTGTTGGGGTCCCGGCATCCTCTCCGCCATGACTGTGCTCTGTCTCTGGACAGGCGTAGGGCTATAGGGCAGCCCTGGGACACTGCTCCGGGGTGGGGAGCACAGTCTGAGAGTGGATTAGATAGAGCTTGCTTGGGGGTCCCTGGGCCTGCAAGGAGGCCAGGGCCATCTTATTCTCAGGCTCTTGGACACCCAGGCACTGCTGGGAGCCACAGAAGAGCTGAGAACAGAGTGGGGGCCGGAGGGCTGGATCTAGAGGGGGTGGTGGGGTGGGGGGGAGGAGAGCTCTAGCTGGTCTCTCAGGGAGAGTCCTTGGCTTGATGGCTGGTGACAGGCTTGAGCTTGGCTTGGTCACAACCTTGGCTGGGAGCACAGAGGCCTCCTACATGGCAATTAGAGATGGCTCTATAGGCCAAGGCCTTCTCCATGGCCCCCTGCGGTGGATCCGTGAAAAGTGGTAGTCAATGGTTTTGAGGCATTTATTACCATAGCAGAAAGTGGGTGAGTAAAACCATACCCCACTTCTCAGGGCGCGCCTGAGATTAAATACCTTTTGCTAGGAAGAGTGTCTGGGAAGGAAAGCTTATTGGCTAAGCCTTCCAGGCCTTTAGGTACTAGTATGGAGATCTGTCTTGAGCCTACGTGACCGTAGGTCATGTCCTCTACCTGTGGATGTGCTTGTTGCCTTTACGTGACCAATGGCCACAAATCTATGGAGGGCTGCCACTAGTGATGGGGCCTGGTGCCTGGAAATCAGGTGAAGCGCCTGCTGTCCCTTCAGGACTCTAGCCTTAGCTCAATGGGAATCAGGTACCCCTCAAGGTCCCACATTCCCTAGCAAGGTGATTTTGGATTGTGTAAGAATGAACTAGTATAAGCAAGCAGACATGTATTTATCCTTTATTCTCTGCTCTTACCAGCGGCTGCAAGTCCCTACTGCCTTGACTTTCCCACAACCATAGACTGTAACCTGGAACTCTTTCTCTCTTGACTGTTTTATCATCATACCGGAAAAGAAACCGAGATAGTGGTATTCAAATATGAACTATAAAACTTGAGAATGATGGACTGGAGTGATCGACTCTATCTATAGGGTGTTTGTTACACAGACATGAGGACTTAAGTTTAATCCCAGACACCGATATAAAGAGCTAGGTGTGGTGGTGTGCAGCTGTAATCCTAGCACTTGGGAGGCAGAAATGGGTGGATCTGTGGAGCTTGCCAGTTAGCCAGTGCGCTGACTACTCTTAGATCAACTTAACACACAAACTGGAGTTATCCGAAAGGAAGTAACCCCAATTAAGAAAATGCTTTCTTAAGATCTGGCTGTAAGGCATTTTCTTAATTAGTGATTGAAAACACCCAGTCCACTGTGGGTGGTGCCATGCCTGGAGTGGTGGTCCTGGGCTCTATAAGAAAGCAGGCTGAGCAAATGGGGGTGTGAGGGGGGAGCAAGCCAGTAGGCAGCACTCCTCTATGGCTTCTGTATTAGCTCCTTCTCCAGGCTTCCTCTGATGGTGAACAGTGATCAGAAAGCATAAGGTGGTATAAACCCTTTCCTCCCCAACTTGCTTTTTGGTCACAGTGTTGTGTCTCAGCAATAGAAACCTTAGTGAAGGCAGCCAATGTAGCCAAATTGGTGAGCTCCTGGCTCAGTAAGAGACTCTGTCTCAGAAAAGAATGTGGAAAGCAATTAAGGAAGACACTGAACCTCCAGCCTCCACGAGCATGGATATGTAGACAACACACACACACACACACACACACACACACACACACACACACACACGCGGTAGGAAAGAATAAATAGGTAGACATCTAGATGTAAGCATACAGTTATGGTTCATATGCTGTACCCCCAGGGGACTGATTCTAGGAACCCCATTGATAGCAAAAATCCTCCCGTGCTTAAGCCTCTTAATCACAATGGTGGCATTTGCGTGAAGCTCCTGCACATACTCCCAAATATTTTAAGTCATTGCAACATTATCTGATAGCTACAACATCTAATACCAGGTAAGTGCTTTGCAAATTGCCGCCATCCTGGACCATTTAGGGAATAATGAAGAAAAAGCCTATACACATTCAGTGTAGACATGACTCTTCTCCCCGCTCCGCCCCCAGTATTTTTGATTCACAGTGGGCTAAATCCTTACAAACACAAATGCTTGGCTGTGTAATGGAGGGTTGAGGATCGAGGGCTCAGAGCACAGTCAGCCATGCTCACACCCTGTGAGGGTAGCTTCCTCTCCATGTAACCGTGGAAAAATTACTTAACCTCTGTATGCTTGAGCTCCCTGCTATGCATGCCGAGAGCAAAGATAATGACACCCTTCTAATGGGGTTTCCGGGAGGATGAAATGAGCTCAGATAGTTGCTGAGTCCAGGGCCTGTCACAGAGTAAGAGCCCATACATATCGACCACTGTTGCTAGGACTAGGACTCTCTTCAGATTCATTTCAGCACACTCCTTTCTGTGTGCATCCTGTGAAGGACATACGAGAAACAATGCAGGGAACCTTGTGGGGAGGCCAGATGTTCATTCCTAAAGCAACCACACTCTGGTGTATGGACCAGAATGATAAACAACAGGACCAAGGATCCCTGAGACTTGTGGGTAGGATATTGAGGGAGTGGCTTGCGACTGAACACAGCTTGAGTGTCTAGGTATCTCACATTGGAGGTCCCAGTGAGAGGTTATGGACAGGACTGTCTTGAGATCTAGATAGACCAGGTCCTTTCTCTCAACTTCAGCTTTCAAGGAACGTAAGACTGAGGTCAAGTCATTTACTGCCTGAGCCTCAATTGCCTTAACTCGAAATAAAAATGAAATGGAAATAACACCTCTCCTTCCATTTTCTTGGGTAATATATGCTGCAAGGAATTCGAAGGAAGGACAACCTACATTACCAACTTCCTAACTATCCTTTGAATACCAGCTTGATGCCTTCCTAGACTGATGCTTATGGAAGGGAACTAAGTGAATGGCCTTGAATGGAATGGTAGTTCAGTGGGGAGATTGGCTTATGCAGTCAATGTTGCCCTGCAGTTGGGATGTTTGGCATTCCCCATGTCAATACTTGGTATAGTGAGGGGTATCTGTAATCCCCAGGCAAGAGCTATTGGGACCTCATCAATCTCACAAAATAAGGTGAGACGATTAAGGAGGATAACCTGTGATTCACATGACTGTGATCAACACGAAGTGTAACAATCGATTGACCTACATGGGTGTGGCCATGCATAGTGTACAATACACACATGACACAATCACTTGACACACACTCCACATCACTTTGGGAAGGGGCAGTCAGCCAAAGTCCTCTTTCACTCTAAATCCAATGCTCCACTTGACTTAATACCCTGCAGGCCTCTATTCATACCCGACCCATATCCACGACCCAGCGCGTCCTCTCTAGTGATGGCCATACACGTAAGACTGGGGACGTCTTATGTGTGTAGGACAAGCCCAGCTGGCCACGCCCTTACTTGGGTGATGATGACATGTTTCTGCTCTCGAGTTCTGGCCTCTAGGGTCCTCCTGTGCTCCCCTGAATTCTCCTGACGCCCCACCTCCACCCATCCACATTGCTTCTCTGCTCCTCCTGACCCGCCTTGACCCAGACTCGCTTCCTTGACAGCTTAGGTGTGCTTTTGACAGAAAAAAATTGTAGTGTTTAAAAGGAAAACAATCTAGATTTTATCAAAATTGTCTGCGAGCATTAGAATTTTTTCTCAGGTTTTTGGGAGCCCTTGTAATTTTACTCCAGCACAGAGTGGCCCTTTTCCTGGAATTATTTCTTCACTTTTTTCTTCCTGTATTAATGAGTAGTCAATCCTCAGATCAACTGAAAAATGTCATGACGTCGATACACTTTTTGAACACCACAAAGGACGTTGGAAGGGGACATTGTGATGTTGCTGTGGGGGGAGAGTCATGCCAGGATGTGGGCTTTGTCTGGGGTCAGGAGAAAAGCCTGTCCTCAAGGAGCCCTGGTCTGGGGGGGAAAAAACAGCACTGACCTCAGGACTCTCCAGTCTGAGGGAACATGGCCTTATCTTCAGAGACCCCATGTTTTCTCAGGGGACGTATCGTCTCTTCAAGAAGCCTGTTTGAGAGAGCCTCATCTTGAAGAGAGTCTTCATCCTTTGAGAACCTCACTTTATTTTATAGATAGATTTTTCTTCCTTCCTTCCTTCCTTCCTTCCTTCCTCCTTCCTTCCCTTCCTTCCTTCCTTCCTTCCTTCCTTCCTTCCGTCAGGATCTATGCCTTTCTTTCAGGCAAAGCATGCTTACTGGTCTCATTTTTCAATGGGAACTAGAATTGATTGACTGATTAATTTAGCAGATGCTTATCGAAGATGTGCTGCACAGTCAAGGCTCCCACTGGAAGCTGACACATTCCAGAAAGCTACGGCTCCTGCTTCGAAGTTTCACTGTGGGTGCCCTCCAACAAGAAAGAGGAAGCAGTCGTTCCTCGACTACAGAGCCCCCTAACCCCTCTGCAAAGATCTCATGCATTCACCTCTGTGCACGCATTCAGTGAGTATTTTTGGAAACTATCTTGATTCTGTTCAAAGTTTGGGAAGAGATGGGAGAAAGCATAATTCTTGCTCTCAGCAGTTCTGGGTCATATAGAATGTTCAGCAGTTCTTCTTTGGCAGACTCTAGGGTTAGAGGTGAATTCTGCTGGAGGTGGTTCTGTGAGTCTTGGCCCCACCCAGGCCTAGCATTTGCTTAGGCAAGGACCCAGATCTTCTGAGAAGACTCAGAAAACACCCCGCATCTATCCAATCTCCTCATAAGGGCTTTTATTTATATTTACTCAGCTTTTTCTTCATCCCACTTGCTGCAGATAATCTCATTTTTATTTATGGGTGCTCGGTAGGAGCTGTCCATTTCTAACACAGCCGTATAGATTGCTCCTGCCCTGCTGCCTCCCTGCAGCTAGCTAGCCCAGCCTTCCTTGTGATGTCTGTGCCGTGCAAAGTCTACTGCTGATCGCAAGGAAGGCTTCCTGCTGCCCAGAATCAGGACCTGTGAGATCTTCATTCACCCTGCAAAGCTGTGCCACCCTCTAGGGGGCTGGTGGGGGACATATCAGCCTTTCAGAACTGTAAGAATATTCTTAGGATCGGACAGGCACTTAGGGGTCAGGATTAGGTAGACTCGCTTATGGTTGGACCTACTGATCATAGAAATAGACGTTTTTATAGCGGGAAGATGGCTCGCTTGATAAGTGCCTGCCCTGCAAGCAAAGGGAAGCGGATTTGAGTCTCTGTTACCCACATTCAAACAGAACATGGTGATGCTTGTCTGTGACCCCAGCTGAGGGGGAAGGGGCGGGGCGTGGGTGAGGCAGGGTAAAAGCAAGCAGATTCTCAGAGCTGGCCAGTTTGGCCAATCGGTAAGTTCTGGGTTCAGTGAGGGACTCGTCTCAAAAGATCAGGTGAAAAGTCGAAGTAGAAGACACTTAATGTCCACGTCTGGCCTCCAGATACACACTCATACGTTTTTCACCGACATGCACACTTGTGTATTATACAAGTGTACATGTGAGCATGTGTGCTCGGGCACAAGTGTGCGTGCACGCACACACCCCACGACCCCCACACACACACACACACACACACACACAGAGTAGCCTCTTTATAGCCAATATGGAGTGATCCTCATGGCCAGAATAATACTGGTCAAGTTGGTATAACAGAGGTTTGTAAAGGATTGGCTGACATAAGAGGGGTTCATGTCTCTCCTGATACAGGCTAGAATCCCATGCTTGACTCAGGTGTATTCAGCCTTTCGACACTGTGGCATCATGTGGCCTTCTACCAAGTTAACAATGGAGGATTGACTAATTTAATATCAGAAAAAAGTGTAAAAATATTGAATAATGTTTTTAAAGATTATTTATTTACTTATTTACTGTGTGTATGAATTTTTTCCCAATATATATGTGTACTGTGCGTGTACAATGGCAAAGGAGACCAGAAGAGGGTGTTGTGTCCCTTGGAACTAGAGTTACAGTGTGTGCTGCCATGTGGGTGGTAGCAAGGTATGGATGGCCAGAAAATAACCCATTAACTGAATGAATCCACTAATGTTTGCTCTATCATGAAGTTGCGGTGTGACTTCAGGTGAATCTCTTTACCTCTCTGAGCCACATTTTCACCATCCACAAAGACCATCCATGACCATGCAGCTACGCAGAACAGTGGCAAGGTTAATGGTTGCAAATGAGCCTTATGACTGTAATGCCTTTGAGTCTTAAGGAGTAAGGAAGGATTAGAGAGCTGCCTCCTACCTTCTTTACTTCCTTTCAAAATGCCCAACTAGGAACGGTCCAGGGGCTAAAGAACGGCATCAATTTTCTCATTGAAATGCTTTTATTCAGCAAACTGGATAATCTTGGGAGAAGGAATATACATTGTGCTTTCTGTTCTTATTCATTAAAGCTGCTTTCATTTCGGATTCAACACGCGGGTTCTGAGCATTTGTTCTGAATTGGCTCTGTGGGAGAAAAAGCAAAATAAATAAAACGGGTGGGGGGGGTGAAGAGAAGAAAAGGAAAAAGAAAATAAAGATTTTGACTCAGCTGATCATTCAATGGCTGAGAAAACGGAGACGGCGCCGCATGAGTTCGCCATCCTGGGACCACAAGGCAGGTCGAAAAAAACGGATATTCACCTCAAGGATGCTCCGAGGGGCACAGGTGCTGGCCATGCGCTGTGCTGTGCGTGGCTGTGCCTTGGTGCCTTGGTGAATAAAATGGACACAGTCCTGCCTCTGTGAGCTTGATGGTTATTTGTCCGGCCGTGGAAGGGTTGCCAGTGGCCTGGAACCCTGAGATTGCAGGTGTTTTGGCCACGCCCCCAAACCCGGTCCACTTCTCCATTTACACTGGTAAGGGGTGTGACCAAGAGCCCTGCCTTGAGATTTGCATATTAATGAGGCCGGGGGGGGGGGGACATAGCTCATTAAGTATTCTCTAGCCCCTCCCCTTATCCACTCCAAATATAAGGGAGCGGATTTGGGCTTTTGGAGGGCGGAGCGCATCATTTAGATACAACTTTCCCGTCAGAGATAATAAAAGCTACTCCTTAGAAACTCAGTCACGTGTCTTCTAGGCCTGCTTCCATCATCCGCAACTCCAGACCTTCTCCTCTACGTGGGACCCACCGCGCAGCGGGAAAAGCCTCGGCCGCACCTGCACCAGCATAACACATGTCCTTAGAGGCCACACAGTCCACCCTTCCCTGCTTCCTTTCAGTTGATTCCACACAAACTACAGGCAATAGTGTTCTGGTGTACGATACCACATGTATGTGTCTGTTCTATGGCGGTACACAAATGGGATCGCTTAGCGCATCTGCCTTTGAGCAGGACGGTGTCAGCTCAGCAGAACAGCTTTGAACCTCATCCATACTGCATCAGTATCTTCTCCTGCACCTCCGAGAAGCCCGCTGTCAGTGTATTCCAGTTCTGGCTATCCATTCTGCCACTAATAAATAATTTGGACTGTTTCCAGTTTGAGGTTATTAAGAAAAGCACAGCGCTGAGTGGTTTTGGAAAAATCCTTCCGAGGTTTATGCATTTTGGTTTCTCTTGGGTAAACACCTCAGAGAATGATTGGGTCATAGGTTGTATTTGGCTCTCGAAAATCTCATAGGCTATATTCCAAAAGTAGTTACAGCATTCTCACCGCCATCATCCCTAGAGAGAATTCTAGTTGCTCTCAACCCTCACCAGCATTTGGTGGTAGTGGCCATTTTCACGTTTTAAAGATTTATTTATTTATTTTATTACTTTAAGTTATGCGTGCGTGTCTGTGTTTTGAGTATATGCGTGTGAGTGCAGTGCCCGCAGATGCCAGAAGGGGGTGCTGGCTCTCCTGGAGCTAGAGTTGCAGGCTGTCGTGAGTCACCTGGGGGTGTTGGGTTCTTTGTAGGAACAGTACGAACTCCTAACTGCTGAGCAGTCTTCCCAGCCCCTTCTCAATTACTGAAGTGCTCTGTCATTACAGTCTTAGAGGTGCCTCCTCTGGGGGTTGAGTTACTGGTCACTTTCCCATGTGTTCATGGACCTCTGTATTGTCTTTATGAACTGTCATAAGACTCTTTCTTAATTGTCAAAACAGATTTGTTTACCTTCTAGCTGTTGATTTGTAACCATTAATTATATGTAGTTAATTGAGAAATGTCTTACGTCCTTTTCCCGTTGATGCGACAAAACACCTTGACAGAAACAACTGAACGGAAAAGTGTTATTTTCGTTCAGCGTACACATCATCAGGGCAGGGACGTCAAAGCAGTGGCATCTTGAAGCTAGTCACATGGTACCCACAACTAGCAAGCAGAGAGGGGCAAAAGCAGGGCAGCCCAGCTCCCTCTCTTCACTACACAGTCCAGGATCCCAGCAGGCAAATGGTGCCACCCATAACAGGTGAGTCTTCCCAACTGAGATCATGCCCCACACGCATGCCCAGAGGCCCATCTCCCAAGTAAATCTAGATTCCGTCCAGCTGACAATCTTATGGACCATCGTGATATATAGAGGATTTTGTTATTAAGAAACTGAAAAAGGGAACAGTTCCTATCAGGAAATGTCTACATACCTGCCTCAGACATCACCCAAACAGAAAAACCTCACCTTTTACCACTCTGTGAGCTTATAACAACTTATGGCAGAGCACCTGAATCTCATTGACCAATCAGAAGTCACACCTGGAATCCCATTGACCAATCAGAAATCACATCCTGGAACCCATTGACCAATCAAAATCACATCCTGGAATCCCATTGACCAATCAAAATTATCCTTATTTGCATGGTTCTTATTTGCATCCTGGAGATTGTAGAACTGAAAATGACATGCACAACTTCTCTCTCTTGCCTCCTTGATTGGACAATGACCGGACTGCACTACTGTCATTTACACACGCAGAATTACACCCACACCAAAAGTGACTCTAGACCAGGTGGCCTTATGCTGCTAGTTTAGCTCTGGTTACTGTCCACCCACTAACTAGACTTTCCGCTGGATGGGTTGGGTGTGGATCCTCTCACCACCCATCAATCTTGTTCCGTATCACAATGTGTGGCGTGGCATATCCTGTCCTTTGTCAGATATAAGCACCATCTTTTTATTCGAAGAATTAATTCTCTGGTCCTCGATCTGGCTGGAGAAATGCCAGATTTTACTTTCCTCAGTGTCTTAAGCTAGAAGCAAGGCAGGCTGTTTCCTGGGTTGTTGGATGACCTGTTCTAGAAATCCTGCTAGCTCAGCTGCTGACTTTAGGAGTGATTGGGAACAAACGTCTAAGTTCTCATTTACTTTTAAGAAAAAACACTTGCGCACATGGGCATATGCGACCCCAGATTTGCTGTGAACACAGGAGAAAGCAACGCCCTGAGCATACAGCAGAATCTTGGCTGAGATCAGCTTCTCTCTCTCCCTTCCTTGGGCGACAAGAGGCTGTCCTAACCCTGAGGTCAGCTTGCTGAGCTCTGATGGAGGTCCCAACTGCTGAGACTGTACGGGGTGGTGTCCACTCCTCCACTCCAGGGCTGTGCTCAGTAACTTTTGCTTTCCGGAAGGAGTGAGGCTTCCTGACTCCACTTATGATTCCTCTGCAGCAGCAAAGAGCTTACAGAGCAGCACTCTGACTGGTCAGAGCTGGTTTGATGACCCGAGGGCTTTCCCTTTAACCATCTACCTGCTCGAAGCAGTCCTCCCTCCCTTTCCTGCAAAATCGGGAGATGGCACATTTTATTTTTATTCTTTCTTCTTAGAATTATTTGTGTGTGTGTGGGTGTGTGTGTGTGTGTGTGTCTGTCTGTCTGTCTGTTTGCATGTGCTCTCGTACGTATATGCATGTGTACCTCATATATGCAGGTGCCTGCAGAGTACAAGAGGGGGTTGGATCTTCTGGAACTGGAGCTATGGGCAGTTGGGATCCACCTGATGTGGGGGCTGGGAACTGAATCCAGGTCCTCTGCTGGGCCATCTCTTCAGCTTCCTTCCTTCCCTTCTCCCCCTTTCCTTCCTTTCTGTTTGACAGGGTCCCATGTAGCTCAGGCTAGCCCCAAACTCAAACTTTCCTACACATCTGAGGATGACCTTGAGCACTTCATCTTCCTGCTTTTCTCTTCCAAGTGCTGGAATTAAAAGTGTACAGCAACACCCCCAGCTTGCACGGAGGAAACTCTTAAGATCTTTTCTGGCTCAAACATTCTGTCTTTGCAAGTGTCTGGTGCCCCTGATGGAGCTGGACCACAGCAGGGGGAGCCAATTTCAAACAGAATCGACCATTAAAATTGGCATGCATTTCTGAAGCATTTTTATGTGTTCTGATGTTTGAGAGGTGCGTGGACGGGGTGTGGGCAGAAGCCCAAGGGATGGATTAGAGAAAGCCTCACTACTCAGTCTCCATCAGGTACCTGGGAGTTTTTTTTAAAAAAGGGAAAAACCTTGATGGAGAAGGCAAATTAGTGCCTTAAAGACAAAAACTAAAAACAAAGCTCCAGCTTGCCCATCCAGCCAGATACCTCTGGGCTCAAACTTTCCATTAATCAACCTCTTAGCAGGTACCCCAATGATGAGTCTTGATTTACCTGGTTCCTAGATTGTGGGGAAGGCAGCCGTCTTCTCCTGTGCTTTTGTCTAATTAGAAAACATCTCTGCTGACAGGGAAGGTGTTTGAAAATCAATGGATGAGACCCCACCCCTTCTTTAATTCCCCACTCCCACCCCCACCCCAAACCCCGAAAGGTTTTGTGCTGACTGCCAGCAAGGAGCATTGCAGTGTTGTGGGATGGGGGGGCCTCACAAAGGAGCTTTTTGGGA